>PVKS010039370.1:0-17316 GCA_004027875.1 Aplodontia rufa | reverse complement strand
ATTACCAGTATGTATCTTTTTTCTTCATAAATTTATTATCATGGAGCACATAAACCTTTTCCTATAATCTATTATACATGACCATGAATCACTTGAAGCTAGGGCGTGCGTCGTGTGTTTGCGAGTGGCTATTCCCAACAGCTTCACTTACTGTGTTTGAGGGTTTTTTGTTGTTGTTGATTTACTCTTCTTATTCACAAAAGTCTCCACATAATATATTTTCCCTCAAAAACTCGCTGCAGATTTGAACTATGGCTTCAGTTTCCATTTTGCTAATCCTCAAAAGAAGTTTATAGGTCACATTTTATTTTAAGTTCATCTGCCATTTATGACCTGTAAGAACAGGACTTAAATAATATATATGCTTATTTAGATGTATGAATGCATATAAATACAGACACATGGATAACAAGTTTTCAAATAATTTCTGTTGTTGCCCGCTGTTTTTCATGACCTTTATTAGAAGATATTACAAAACACCAGCCAATGTTTTGACTTTGCAATTTATGAAATCTTTTTTTTTTTTCGCTCTAGTTCCACACTTCTGTTCAAGTCTATCAAAATCTTTCGGTATAACCACACCTGAATCTAAAGCAGAATTCCTAATAGTAGATAAGAGCTATGAACAGGCAGTCACAATTTTCTTGATGCAAGCGCAGATGTGTTTCCTAGGACTGTGATTTCTTAAACTATTCTCTTTTACTTTTGTGTTAGTCAAACACATTCACACTTAAAAGGAAAATTTTCCATAATTATAAAAATAAAATGCCATGTGCTAGTCATAATTTCAGTTACATTTTGGATTTAGGTTTAGGCTCATATTCATACTAAAAGCAGCTCTTCTAACTGTAGAGTGGAAAAGAATCTGAGGTTGCCTTATTGAAAAAACAAAACAAAACAAAAAATGGTGCTTTCATTCCAAGGAATGGGAAACGGAGTACCAATACAAGTTTTACCAGTTCACTTAATGATGTAGAAAGGGATACCGTAGAAGGTAGAATGGGACATTGAATTTTAGTAACTTAGTGTTTTTTAGGCCCTGAAATTTTAAAAGAAACTGCAACAATAGTGGGTAACAAGTTTGCAGTATAATCAGCTATTTGGTTTTCACAAAGCAGAATCATCTATCACAGTAGTTAATGTCATTCCTTTTAATTTTACTTTGAGTATTGATTTACATTTATTTTGTAATATTGTTGTAATAATTCTTTAAATTCATAAGTATGAATATATAATTAATTTAATCCTTAGACATACTCAAATAAAGTTACTATAAAATAATTTATGCTAAAAGTAGAAGTCTTTAGGAAATTTTTCCAAATGTACATGCCTTGCTTAGGTGACTCTATAACCTCTTAACATTGCTTCAACCATTATTATTTTCTGGTACTTGCCATTTCATCTCCCATTCCCAGTCGTGTACTGGAGAGCCAAGCAGAATTTTGTTAATAAGTGGAGGGATAATGCCAATTGTTTCTGTGAAGATTGAGTGGCATTCCTAGTGGCTTTCCATTCAATGAGATGTTTATTTTTAATTTACTTTAAGCATATACTAAAGTATAGCAATATATTCTTTAGAGATGGGATTTTTAAAAAGTGCTTCCCATATTTTTTCTTTTTTTTTTCAGAAAAAAATTGGAAAATTTATTGTGTCACACAATGTTCAAGACATAGAGTAAGTAACAAATACTGAGAAATGGAATGTCTCCTTGCTGAAAAGTAATAAAATAGGCCATGGTGAAATGGAATTATTAGAAATCTTTCATATTGATAAATTTGCTTAAAATCATTAAAGTTCATTTCTGTATATAGTTAGAAGTAGATGATTTAATATTTAATTTAAATATGTAAAGTTTATCTTAATTTAAAATTTTCTGTATTCATTCAAACTTTTAATTAAAATTCTAAAATTATACAGTTTCTGAATCCTATCAGATAGAAATTTCAAATCCAGTGTTGAGTTTTCTGGATTTCCAATTACTTTAAAAATGTCAGAGACATTTATACTTGTCAACTAAGAATATTAGAAAAACAACTATCACCATTATTTAACATCCCTCAAAAAATAGTAAAAACATTTTCAGGAAAAAAAATACAATGTTTAAAGTGTGTCAGTTTAACTCCCCGAAGAATGATTCATTGTATTATTTTATTTTTCTCATTTGGAGAAGACAAGTGTAAAGTATATATCTTCCTAATAAAATATTTTATGAACGATTGGAGTCAATAATCCTCATGTAACCATACAGTTGCTTTAGAGATTTCAAGACAGCTTCTTAACTCAAAGTTCCCAGAATGTACAGCAAAGTGTGATGTCTGTTGTATACTTTTCTCTCGGGATTAAAAACAAGCCAGGGACGTATTTACTATTGAATATAAATGGTAAGGAAACAGATCAGGCCTTCGAACATACTTTCACTAAATATATTTTAATATAAAGATACAATATTTTGTAACGTATTTTAGTATAGGAACTTTCTGGTTTTGTAAAAGCTATTTCACAAAATATGTTTCATAAAACAATAATATACAGTGCAAGATTATAAGAAATTAATGTTTCTATAATTTTACCCTTTACCCTTAAGAGATATACTAACAGTTATGTTTCCATTATTTACTATAGTCTTGAGAAATTTTAAGTAGACTATGAGGTAAAATTCTTCATATAAAATAGATGTTTATCATCCCCTATTAATATTTTAGAGCAAAATATGAGATCATAAACATTTTTTCCCAAATTTTAATCTCCTACAAGTTAAATATTTTCTTGCTTTCTTGGGTACTTTCTTTGCTTCACTAGTTTGGCCTTTTTAAAGCATAGTTTTCAAATGAACAATTTCTAATAGACCTTGCAGATATACAACATCTTGTTAAAAATTCATGCTGGCTAGAATACAAGAAGGTCAGAAAATGCCTTTGAATTTATGCCATGGTCTTTTCGATAATTCATTCAGGTTTTAAAAGGGAAATTCCTCATTAAATAAAAGATCTAATGCTTATTAATTTATGTGCTTAAGCAAGGGAGTCCACTAATTCATTTATTAAATATCAAAGACCATAGGATTTCACCCCTTGTCCTTGCTTATTGATTAATTGCCTTCAGCCAATACAGATGAAAGCAGGAGGAAAAATTTAGTAACCCAGGTAAGCTTCTGATCTCAGTTTTTAGCTTAATGAAACAGGGAACTCCTTTACATTCCTGTGCAAAAATTCAAATGATACAATTTAAAGCATATTTTCTTTTGTAGGTGAGAACTTTGCAATACTTGAGAAGTAGATGCAAATACTTGAGAATCAAATGCAAGAGAGATGCTAGGCACAGTTGGAGGAAATGAAGGGAACAGAAACAGAACCACACCATAGAATGCCGGATTTAACTCCACATTTAACAAGTTCCTTCTGCCTGCAGTTCATGCACCATCACATGCTGCTCAAAGCACATTAACAGATTATGGATGTTTGGGTGACAAGGGGCTGACATAGAGGATGAAGCAAATTTTTATTCAAATCAGGATGAGAAATATTGAATAAAACACAGTTTAAAAGGCAATAATAACAAAGCCCAAATTATACAGATAAAAATTTGAATATATATAATTTCCTTCTTATTTGGCAGATATTATGTATATTTTTTCTGTTGGTTTATTTGTTCTGTGTTTATTTTACCATATGGGTTACTTTGACTACATTGTCCAAAGTAAACAGAGGTAGCAGAACTGAAGTAGCTCACAGAATTGACAAGAACAATGGAGAATAGGCTTAGAAAATACAGAAGTCAGAATCTGGATAGGAAGGATTTATCACAAGTCTTGCCAGGAAACCACCATGAAATGTGTATGCTCCAATTGCTGTTTGGTTGACTGTTTCAGCCCTTGGGTTGGGATTCACATCCATGGGAGACCAGTTCAATTAACTGGTTTGAGTTACTATCCACTACTTTTATCTACAGAGCTCTTATTGTTTATGCTTCTACCAGGACTGGATGTAATAGAAGAGAAAGGATCACAGTGAAAGAGACCAAGGGGCTGTTAAAAAAAAAATAAAAAAGGTAAATTCTGGATAACAGTATCTACAGTGAACTCAACAGAATACAGAATTTCCAAGAATATTTTCATATTTGATGTTCCTAAGTTTCTTTGAAAAATATAACTTTATGGGGTCTTATCTGTATTGTTTTAAGAGTATTCATATGGTAAATAAAGTTGAGATATTGCCTATGGGAAGCATTGCCTTAGGAGTTCGGCTTGAGTGACCAGGCTGTGATGTCCCAGAGAGGCAATCCTAAAGTGAATTGATGCTGTTTTCACAACAGGTCTCCTGTGGGCATGCTAAGGCGTTTGGACATTGCTTTTATACATAACTATGTGTGTGTTGAAATACCTTAAAAACGTGAGGAGAGATTCCATTTTACAGTTTATTTTTTATTTTTTTTACCAAATATGGTTTTGTTCCAAGGCTTTTTAAATAAAAAGACATCAAAATAAAGAGATAGAATTAACAATGACCACAGCACTAGCAACAGTAGAAAACTATGGTATTAGAATTCTCTACATGCCAAGTCGATTTTTAGCACTTTGCAATCATTAATCCATTTACTTATCTCAACAATATGATGCACTCCGTATTATTACAAATATTCTAATTTTAAACATAAGAAATATGAACAAAAAGTAGAATGTCCAATCACATACACTAATAAGACAAGACAAAAAGCCACGGAAAGACTTTATTTTTGCAAACACATAAAAATATCTTATTTCAGTGTTTATGTTTTCTCATTTATTTATTTGACTAATCTATAATTACTTTCCACTAAAAGGTACAGATTTTAAAAACTTAAATACTACTATTCTGTTTAGTGTTTTAGCAGAACCACAGTGCTTCATTGACAGAAACTTTGGCTAAATATTTATTTATTATTAAAGTAACAGAAAACACATCTCATCTCATTGAGTATAAAAGTTGTTAGAACTTTAGGCATAAATTTCTGTTCACCTGATTTTTAGCCTTTTAAAGCATGCAAAATTACATATGTGCAACTGACACCTTAGTAAAGATTATGGTTCATTCATTTTATAATCATATCTCAGGCATTTTATGAGAGTTAGATGACTTAAAATCTAATGTGGAATACAGACCTTTCTCTCATTCAATTTGATTATGATCAGGAGGTCCAGAGCCATGGAAGGAACATTATTTCCTGCTTGGTTTACTAAGGCAATATTTATACATAGTTACCTACAAAGTGAAGAATTCCTAACAGGAAATGCCAAAGTTCATTTCTTTTTCACAGCATGTCTACAAACATCAAAAATAAATGGAAGTCATTAGCAAGTCATTTTCAACAATCTTATATTTCATTCATGCAAAGAAAGAAGAAATTGCTGAAGGCCATATTTCTAAAGCTAGTCTTGTGACAGACTAATATATATTGATAAATCAAAATATTTCCACAGCTATCAAATATAAATTGTTATAGGATGTACTTTTTACTCTTTTTTGCATGAATGTATGACTCCTAACTGAAGTTCTGTAGTTAATATTGAATCAATTATGACTTGAAAATTGATGTGGTGTGTTCAATTCTTATTATAAGCCAAAAACACACTTTTATCTTCTTTGTAATTTCTGTAACCATTAGAAGTAGAATATACAGGGGGGCTGGAGTGGTGGCTTGGCCGTTAGGGTGCTTGCTTGGCCTGTGCAAGTACACGGGTTCAAACCCCAGCTCACACGTACGCAACTAAGTGTTGGAGCAACGAAAGCCATGTGAAAAACTCAATAAAATTGATTCTCTCTCTCTCTCTCTCTCTCTCTCTTTCTCTCAGTCATTCTCTCTTTAAAAAAAAAAAGAAGAAGTGGAATATACAAGGAGAATGGTAACAAATATAGAACCTGGCACATGTAACTATTTCTCCAAAAGGCCCAGCTTCCCATGTTAGAAGAGGACTAGAAACGTCTACACGTAATTCCATTTCTGAGGTTAAGTAATTTCATGATCTTAAACATATTTCTTGCCCCTGATAACTTTGTGTTACATAAACCATAGGCGTGTAAAAAAGCTAAAAGGAAATTTGCTGAAGTGCTCATCCTGCTGCCGTCTCCCAACCTGCTCTATACTCAAAATATCACTCCTTTTCTTCATTTAAACATTTCCGTTTTAAGAGAGCCCCTCATTTTAAGGATAGACCGTTACACATGGACCATATGAGGCTTGATGTGGGTTAGATTCAGCCTAACTTTTTTTTTATAATTTAGTTCCTACACTAATACAAAAATACATGAAAAATTCTCTTTGTCATGAAAATCCAAAGTACTTGTGTTATCATGCAGCGCTCAGAATTTTTAAATCATTCTTCAATATAAGCAAGATTTTTTCAATGCCCTGCTGAAAGCAGCATTCAGCATATCTGTGGTTTTGCAATGGTTATTAAGCTACAAATTGTAGCAGAAGATAAAATGAAGTTGAACAGATCTCAGCATTAAATAATTAAATTTTTAAGTGTCCCTAAATCATCTGCTAAATATTCTTCTCTGTTAAGTCTGTTGTTCTGGAGCAATGTTCTCAGTCTTCACTGTACATTGGAATCTCCTGGGAATTTTGAAAATACAACACCCAGGCCCCAATTTAATCAACTGAATAGAAATCTCTGCTAGGGGAGCCTGAGAATCAGTAGATTTTGAAAACTCTCCAGGTAATGCTGATGGTTTCTAGGTCATATTTGCACAAAACAAGGAAAAATACCACTGGCAGCTCAAGTTGACTTTAGCTGACCTTCAAATTGTTTAATATGGTACACTGACTTAAATGATTATTAATTGAGAAATTAAATGACATTGAATCATTCTCTTTCATTTATAAAATTACATTCCATAAAGAAAGTTTCAGTTTGGTATTTTTTTTTACACTTTTTAGTAACATTTGTTAGCATTGCTTTTTTTAAAAATAAAAAAGACAATCTCAGTTTCAGAGTTTCGGCAAGCAGAATTGTCTAGACAGATGTTTAAAACATGGTTGATTTTGTATTGAAGCAACTCATTATAATATTTTTATTAGTAATAAATGATACTTGGTTTCTATATAGAGAAGTAATCAAAACATCACTGGCAAATAGAGTATGCAGAAAAGGCTGACAAACTTATGTAATGGACTGACAACTGGAATCTACCTATTTATCTCTTGTCTTACAAATAGCAGATGATGTTTTCAGGTCTCTTTTCTCAGGGTTTCTTCAAGTTTTCATTCTGAATACTTCTGAAATGCTAACTATCAAATCTGGAATTCATCCACCAGTTAGGGATGGAGACAAGGCATTTTGAAGGATCCTTGTTCTTGTTTACTGTCCTTTCTCCTGTCTTGGTTTTCAATGCCTTTGCTGATCATTTTTTAGCAAATCAAACTTTGATTCTAGTTTTCTTCTGATTCAATGATTCAATGGGCTTTTTAATATTTTTTTTTTAATTTGAACCAAAAGTGCAAAGTACAAAATGGGCCTCAGAAAGGGAACTTGCACAGGTCATCAGCTGGTAGTTGTCAGATCTAGGATTTGAATCCTACTCTAATTCTTTAACTCCTGCTCATAACTACCAGCATGACGTCCAGCTCGATGCAAGTACAGCAGGTGATTGAAACAGCACTTGCTAGCAAGCCTGCTAAATCCAAGTCTGGCTCTCTTCAAACTATAAACATCCCTTTCCAAACTCCACCGGGAGATTTACACATAGCCATGATAGCTTCTCATTATAACAATTTGCCATGTGTTTATATCTTACACTGCCATAGACTCATGGAGCTCTGTTATTAGCTAAAGCAGGGTTTCTCAACTTTGTTGACGCTCTGTGCCAGATAATTATTTGTTGGAGCACTTGTCCTGTGCATTGCAAATATTTTGCAGTATCCCTGGCCTCCTCTATCTGCTAGATTCCAGTAGCATCCTGAAGTTATGACAACCAAGCATTTATTCAAACATTGCCAAATATCCACTGGGAAGCAAAACGGCCCACAGATGAGAACCACTGCTGTAGAGATTTAAATCACAAAGTCTTACTTTTATTCTGTCTCCCTGAAGTTGGCTTCCATGCTTTTAAATCCTTATAGTGCCAACCACATTTTGTCCTTTGGTAATTACAGATGTGCAAAAAACATAAGAAACATTTAGAAAAATGTTATTGTTATTTATACTACTCCTAACTTTTCCCCATGTGAGAATTACTATATCTATATAGAGGATCTAGTTTCTTTCTAATCTATCAAGGCAAGGTAATTCAAGAATTTATCAAGTATTGATCTTCTTTAAATGGAATTCCTAGATAAACCATCCTACTGAGACGCTTGGCCACTTTTCTCCTATTTTGTAATCTAATCTTTAGTAGGAAATCTTTGTGACAGGTGAAAGGCAGTATATTTTCAGAATAAAATGTCTTTGATATCTTTTTTTAATCCTCTAACCAAGTGCTCTTCCTTCTAATTGAATTCACAAATAATTATATATAATCTTCACATTCACTCTTACCCTTTGTAGGATTACTATTCCTAAGTGTGGCATGATTTCAATACAACTATTTAGATACTTGCCTTCTTTATGTTACTATTTCATTTTAATCTTAATATACCATATCTCAGCATTGCTATATAAAAATATGAAGATTTTGAGTTGCATTTTAAATAGACTTACTGGTTTTTCCTTAGGAATAATGGGACTCTATGCCACTGGTTCTTTCCTTTCCTTTACTTGATACACAGCATATTTACTATTGCCTTTTTATCCACTTCTCTTTTGATTATGTCAAAAAAATGCCTTCTCTCTGGATGCATGAGGTGTACTTTGTCTCTGCAGGCGTTAGTGATTTTGTTAGCATAATGGTTCAGAAAACCAAATCCTGTTCTTTGATGCCATTTAAACAACCAGCTGTTCTTTCTCATATCCTCTTTTCTCTTCCAAAGGTGTGACCTTTAAACGGAGAAAAATATGAAAACACCACCTGGACTTCATGCCCTTCAGTTTCTATCTAATATTTGAAAACCAAGAGTGACAGACCTGAGATTGTTCAAGCTCCAACAATATTCGTGCATGTTTCAACCTAACTGGGTAAAAGACAAATGAGTATTATTTTTCTCTATCCTGGGGGGAGTTTCTGCCGCATCCTAGCCATACTTTCCAAGGAGATGGTTCACTCCCTGACTAGTCATGAAGTTATTGCATCATGAAGATAAATCGTCCGTTTCCATGTTTCTTGTCTTCTTGGAGGTATTCTTCAAATCTGGCAAAAATTTCAGAATTTTATTGTCACGTGAAAAGAGAATGCTGTTTTTTCAAAAAATCCAGATTTAATTTTGGTAAAAATATATTCCTGTGTTGTTGAATTTCAATGGTTAGAGGGAAATCCTCCTATAGGTTTTTTACTTTGCAAATAGGTTGACATTATTTGATCTCTTTCCACCAATTGAGTACATGATTTCTCAGTGACTTGTCTCTTGGATTACTTTCCTGATTCTTCTAAATAAGCAGACCCTAGTAATTTCTCAACATCATCTCTTGCCCTTGTTTGTTTGTTTTGAGCACATTTCAATTTACATTCGCAACACTTAACACTAGGGATCTTTTCAAACACTGAGAAAAAGCCCACATAAAAACAATGGGTCTCTACAAAATTTTCTTCAATCTTTCATTTCTGTATGCAGTTGTTTTTTTTTTTTGCCATGCTTTTAAGAAAACTTTCTTACTTTCACTCATTCTTCTCTTATCTGTTCATTTCACAAAAATTTATGCAGTGACTTTCATGGTTCCGTTGCTGTTGTGAACTTGGAGGATTCTGCTAGGAACAAGACTGACTAGGAACCTGCCTTAGATCTTACTGTGCATTCAAGCTACGGAAGCTACACAGAGTGTATGAACTCAGTACACAACAATTTCACAGAGTGATGAAGCCACACACACAGAAAGCAAAAGAGGGTGTTGTGAGGTAGAAAAACATTAGGGTTCTTGGGGATGTGAGAATGTCACCTGTAAGATCACTTGGCCAGTCTATCTTTCTGATGGCTTCTACAAATGCCCTAACTAGCCTATCAGCCAGTAGCACACAGGCCCTGATTCATGGGCAGTCAATTCTCCTTGTGTAACAGGAAATAATAGGGCAAAATGTTTTACATTTATTTTTTTTTTACTATTTCTGGGAGATATTTCACATATAATATAAAATTTCAAAATAGAGATTCATAATACAAGCAGATAGTTAAGTCTCTCCCACAGATAGCTAGAGATTGGAAAATACTCTGGTCAATGAAAAAACAGGGATCGATGTCAAGTACAGAGTCTTTCAGAGTTGCCAAATAGTAGTTGTGAGTTTGAATGAATTTTCTTACTTGTTGGAGCCTAACTTTACTGATCTATAAAATAAGATCAAGTCTCTCCATATCACAGATTCGGAATGAGGACAAAATGAAATGTTTAAGATTGAATATTTTTAAGAGAAAGAAGAAAAGAGATGAAAAAAAAAGACAAGTACTGTTGGCGAGTGTGGAGAAATTGGAAACTTCATGTCCTATTGCTAGGAATGTGAAATTGTATAGTCACTATCAAAAACACAAAAGTGACTTTCTTAAAAAAATAAAAATGGAATTATGATGCAAAATTGCTGAAATCAGGGTCTCATATATATGTATACCCAAATATACAACAACATTGCCACAACAGCCATCACAGAGAAACACCTCAATGGCTGGTGGGTGAATCAAAAACTAAAATGTGGCTTATTTACACAATGAAATATTTTTCAACCATGAAAGAAAGAAGAAAGAAAATTCTGACATATGCTACAAAATGGGTAAACCTTGAGATTATGGGAAGTGATGCAAGCCAAGCATGATAATATTTCAAATACTGTATGATTTCACTTCTATGAGATGCTTAGTACTCAAAACCTTCGTGACTGACATTAAAACAGTGATCATTAGGGATGAGGGATGGGAAATGAGGAGTTATTTTCTAGTGAATATGGAGTTGCAATATTACAAGATGAAACTGTCATCTTGTAAATTTTACAAGATGTGCATTTTACTGAAATAAAAAAATAATTAATTTATAAAAACATAACTTCTAACCTAACGTACATTACTGGGTAGATAGTATGTGGTAGAAAAAATATGAGCCACCCTATTTACATTTTCGTTAGTATATTACCTTGTTTTTTTTTTTAAAGAAAGAAAGATAGTGAGCATCAGTTTTTATTGAGTTTTTCACATGGTTTTTGTTGTTCTGACACTTAGTTGTGTATTTGGGTGCTGGGGTTGAACCTGGGTACTTTCACATGCCGGGCAAGCACAGTAACCACGGAGCCACCACTATTACTGTATTTTTTTGAGAGTCTTCAGACAATATTTACTTATGGTAATAATAGCACTTTGATCTTTTAGCACACTTTCAGATTCATAATTTTATTTTATTTTTAATTATCAAGCCTGGCTTAGTGCCTCTTGGTTTTCTGTTTATGAAAAGATGAGTAAATTATAGATACTCCAGATAGACCTTGTCCTTCCCCTGCCTTTTTGGCTAGGAATACTGCTTTCTGTACAGACAAGTCAGAGTCCAGATGCACAGCAATTTCAGATGTGGATGACCCTTACTGTGAAGCAATTAATGCCTTAGAGGCTCTTTATGTTGCCTAGTAATAATTTTATTATAAAGCAAACAAACTTTTTACTGTGCAATATTCATCAACCTGTAGCTCAGAGTCATTAAGGATAAGAATTTACAGGGCCATGTTGGTAGACGCACTGTTATGGTCTACATAACAGCATCAGTGGCAACAAATGAAATCCAGAATCTCTTCCCAACCTCACTCCTATATGGAGCTCATTTGCCAGTCCTTTTTTCTTTGTTTTCATCACTTAAACTACAGGAAAACATTTTTTTTTCAAAGAAAGGTTCTAAGATATGATCCTCAATAACTCCAATTGAGGCATTTAAATAAAGAAGGAGTCTTTGCATACTGTTTTAATAGTATATTAGAAATAATGTCTTAACTAAAAGTGGAGTAGATAGAGTTTAAAGTGAAGGAGAAATTGGTACTGAAAGGAGAAGTAAAGGGTACTGAGGTAAAAGATGAGTTGTTGCTGTGGCCACATGACACCTAATCAATTCAAATCCCCGAAACAGGAAATGTGGGCTGAGAAGATTTTGATTACCTTTCTTCCTAACACTCATTAAGGAGAAAAAAAAATGTTTGCAAGGTTTTATAGTACCCTCAAATACACCATCAACTTAATTCCCTTTTAAGTGATAAAAAGTCTGTATTTTAAATGGAGAAAAGGACACATGGATTTCCATTTAACTTTTGGATGAACGAAGAGAACACAAAATGGAGAAATCCAATTAAATTTTAATTTTAAAAAAGTACACCTTCATAAACTTTCAAGTCCAATGAAAGGAGGAAATTTTGAAACTATAGGTTAAACTAGGTAGCACAGAAACTCATTTTAAACACATTGTATGGTTATATCAACTACTGATGAGAACATCAACAGCAGTAATTGAAAAATTGTGTTTTCTACTAAAAGATTTATTTAGAATGAATATATATGCATATATATATACACATATATATATCCTTCTTATAGTATTGCTTATATTAGGAAAAATTGACTTTGTTTACAATAATTTTGTGATAAAGAAAACATATATATGTATATATCTATATTTGCTTACATATATATGTATATTTCTATATTTGCTAACATATATATATATATTTATATTTGCTATAAATTCAAATTTCTAAACTTATGGGAAAACACCATCTTTGTGAGCGACATAGTCAAATTTCCAAGAGCTATCAATTTATACTTTTAGATGAAACACACTTCAGTGATTGCAAAACATAAACAAAGTCAAATTTTCGTAATATTAGCAATACTACAAGAAGGATACTTAAACATGAGTTAATAAAATGCTTCTCTAATATTCATTGATCAAGAAGAAGAGGAAAGAGGGTGTGATCAGTGAGGGAATAATGAAGAAAACATGTCTAACCATTTTTATTTGTCAGCTACAAAATTTCCTGCTGATCAAGCTGCCTGCTATGAATTGCTAATGAGAAGAAAATGAAGATTGAAATGCAAGAAAAAAAAATATCATGTTTGTCTCATTTTTCATGTGAATGTACTATGAGAGTTTAGGAAAAGAGGAGAAATGAGACTGATCATCATTTTAGCTTCCCATGGTTTATTTACTTCAAAAATGAATAACACCAGTTCTTCTCCAAAGCTCGATAGATAATAATCCTCATGTGGTGTACTGAGTTTATCTCAAAGACCAGCCATAAACACTCCTGGATATGCCATTCTGTTTGGTGAGATTAGCTAAATCATTTTGATATATTTTTATTGTTATTTGTTCATAAAATAAGGTCTACAATGAATTAATGCCAAGTCTCTAAAAAAAGTAAGATACAGCATGTTTCTTAAGGCTCAGCTGGGACTTAACTTAAACATTTATTTTTATTTTGTGCAATTATAAACTCCAAGAATCCCACTTAAACTGAAAGCTGAGAATTTCTGAAGAGAAAAAAGTATTCAGAGGTTTTAATTAAAAATGCTATAGATTGGGGCTGGAGCGGTGGCTCAGCGGTTTCAGCAGTTGGCTCACATGCACAGAGACGCTGGTTTGAACCCCAGCACCCACGTACAAATGGAAGTGTCTGAGCAACAAAAGTCACAAGAAAAACTAAATAAAATTGATTCTCTCTTTCTCCCTCCCTCTCACTGTTCTTCTGTCTTTTTTTTTTTTTAAAGAAACAAAACAAAACAAAACAAAATGCTGTAGATTGGGCTGGAGTGATGGCTCAGCAGTTAAGGCTCTTACCTGGCATGCATGAGAATGTGGGTTTGAAGCCCAGCACCACATACACAATAGAGTGGGAGCAAGGAGAGCCACATGAAAAAAAGAAAACAAACAACAACTAAATAAAAATTGATTCTATTTCTCTCTCTCTCTCTAGCTCTCCCTTTTTCTCTTTAGAAAAAATAAAGTTCTATAAATCTTTTCCATGTCAATGCTATTACATATGACAGGAAAACTGCTTTTTCACCAGGCTGTGAAGAAGTCCTAAAATTGACTTTATATTTGAATAACTACAGTTCAGGAATTGTGACTAAGAGGAGATTATGCGTTATGCCCTACTTAAAAAAAACACAGTTTAATTACCCTTGGCAGAAGACATGGGACTTCCGGGTCAGAGAAAAGGATGGCTTTACTTCCACAGTGGCAGGAGCCAGAGTATCATTATGAGATTCCTAGCATTCCAGTTCCCTTAGGGCAACCTGATGAGGGCTGTGGGATGCCAGTATATCAGGCAGATGAAATATGTTAGGTCTTTGTGAAGACCTTTGGTTAAGCTGCAGAGATTTCAAAAAGAGGGGATTGCATATATAATTTACAGCAGAAGTTCTTAAAATTTGGCATCCAGACCAACAGTATCACTGTCTCCTGGGAACTTGTTAGAAATGAGAATTCTCTATCCTCACCCCAGACTTACAGAATCAGAAACTCTAGAGTTGGAGCCTAGCAATCTGTGTTTTAATAAGCCTCCAGGTGATTGTGCTATGCACTAAAGATAGGGAATCAATAAGTTAGGGCAAAATGACACAAAAAGCATAATTCACAAACTTATGAGTCATAGTTCTGTTTTTGTTTTATATTTCCATTGCTAGAATAATTACCATGTCTATAGACCAAGAGTGAGTGTGTTACCTTTAGTCATTCAGACACTTTTTAAATAAATGTTAATTGAACACAATTAATTTAAAAATAATATATTCATTGAGGAGACAACCATAAATAAACATACCAATTATTGTGAAATTCCAGAATATTCAAATACATTTTTTGTGTGAATTATCAAAGGATTTTAACTTGTAGATGATACCAACATTTGGTAGATAACACCAAAATCAACTGTGAAGTTTTTTTTTTAAATATCCATGGCTAAGTCCCATCTCAGTCCAATTATATTGAGAACTTTAGGAATTATGATTCTAAGTCATCAAAGTGTTTCTAATTCAGAAAGTAAAGAATCATGAATAATGAGCATCTTATTTAAGTAGAATGAAATACCTTAATTACTGAATTTGATTCTTGGCATTCTTTGGGTTATGACTTTAGTCATAATATAGTCATGTTACTAATATTAGTGTCAATGCCGCCATTTCACGTATTTTTTCCAAATAAAATGCAAATACCCTATATGAAGATAGATACCCCTGAGATTCAAAGAAACATTTTCTATTTCTTAAACACAAAACAATAACTAAATTACAGAATTTTAAGAATCTTTAAACATAAAATTGAGATGCAGCAAAAGGTATGTTATGGTTTAGATATTAGGTATCCTCTGAAAACTCACAAGTGAAACAATTCATGGAAGTTTAGTGGTGAAATCAGTAGGTTACGAGAGCTTTAACCTAATCAGTGTATTAATCCATTCTGTGTTATAACTGTGGACAGGGAGAGTGTGTCTGGAGCAGGTGGGTCATTAGCAGCATGCCTTTGGGATATATATTTTGTCCCTGGTAAACTGAGTTTAGCAGCTTAGTTCTCCCCTCCCCCATAAGGAAAGTAGCTCATATCGTGACAACCAGAAAGCGCTGTTGTGAGCTAGTTTCCTCTGCCGCACACCCTTCTACCATGATGTTCTGCCTCGATTTGGTGAAGAACAATGGAGTTGTCTATGGACTGAGACCTCTGAATCCATGAGCACCAAATAAACTTTTCCTTCTCTAAAATTGCTCTTATCAGATCTAAAATTGCTCTTGTCAGATCTTTTGATCACAGCAATGAAAAAGTTGACTGAAACAGGAGAGTAGATCATTTTTCTGCTGAATTTTTCAAAAGCTCTTTTTTTCATACATGACACTAGAAGATGAAATAAGAAGGCAAAGGAGAACATGAAAATTAGATTAATTAAAAGAGATTTACTTTCAAAATAAAAATAAAATTCAAGATTTTAGGTACCTCTAAAGATTATATTGGGAATATCTAGGAGATAATTATTTTAACAAAATCTTAGAATCAAAAAAGATTTTAAGAGATTGCCTACATGTACAGTGGTAAGAACACTATTTTGGGAATAAGATCATATTGATTTTATTCTTAGTTCTGTTTCCTACTAGTCAGACAGATTTGGAGACTCATATGCTTCCTAATCTGAAAAAATTCTATCCAAAATTATTTATTTTAGTTTCAGTGATCTATTACTACAATACCACTGCGCAGCAATCACAAAATTTTAGTATCATGCACCAATAGATTTTTATGCTTCTGAGTTTAACGCACACAGATACAGGCTCAGTGGATCTTTCAGTCTCAACAGTTCTGAGATTTCAGAGAACCAGCCAGAACTAGGCTAGGGATTTAAATAAATATTTGTAGATCAACCAGCTTGGCTATAGGTTGAGTTGATCAGCCCTGTTCCCTATTCTTCACACTTCACACCAGCAGGCTAGCTGAACCATCTTATAGATATGGCAGATGTGAAATAAAAATAATATATGCCAGGTATTTACCAGCCTCTCATATATATTTATATATATATATTTTGGATTGGAAATTGAACAGAGGTTGCTCAACCACTAAGCCACATTCCCAGTAATTTTTTATTTTTCATTTTGAAACAGTCTTTCTATGTTGCTTAGGGCCTCACTAAGTTGTTGAGGTTGATCCTGACTTTGAGATCCTCCTGCCTCAGCCTCTGGAGTTGCTAGCATCACAGATGTATGCCACCATGTACAGCTATAACATTTTAAAAACTGGTCAGAATAATTACATGTCTAAGCATCGATCACATGGGAGACCACAAAAATATTACATAGCAGATTTTATGAATACAGGAAGGGGTAAAGAACTGGGGAAATTTTTGCAGCTTGTCAAAGACTACTCTATTGCATAATTATTTTCATCTGTTCTACATGGAAAATATATTCAGCCATCCAAAGACCCCCCAAAATCACCTTTTATCATACAATAGACTTGAAATTCAGAATATTAGAAGGTTATTCTTTTTTTTATTTTAAATTTTTTATTTTTGAACAACCTTACAAGATTTTTTTGTGCTTTTTTTTTTCAAAAACATACTTCATATTGCCTCTTTTATTATATAAATATCAGTTTAACCTTTTAATGTAAGAATATAAACGTTTTAAGAGGATCTTTGTTATTATTTATACAAATTCACAAACAGTACAATTAATTGATAAAGGTCTCTGGGTTTCTTTAACTCCATGGTCTCTCATGTTGCTGTGGAGGATTCTAAAAAAATAAACGA
>PVKS010039369.1:0-17325 GCA_004027875.1 Aplodontia rufa | reverse complement strand
CAGGGGTGCATAACCACTGAGCAACAGCCCCAGCCATTTTTATTTCTTATTTCAAAACAGGGTCTTGCTAAGTTGCTAAGGGCCTCACTAATGGGCTGAGGCTGACTTTGAACTTGTGATCCTCCTGCCTCAGGCTCCTGAGCTGCAGGGATTACAGGTGTGTGCCACCACGCCTGGCTCTGCGTTTTTCTTTATACAATGAGGACAGTTACATTTTTTTGTGTATTTTTTTGAGTACAACAAGTTGGTACTGTCACGATCGTCTAAGGAACCTAGCTTTGTGATGTTAGCTAGGCTTTTGGGGTCCATGGAATGAGCTGTGTGAAGGCGCATGAACACATGGCGGTAAAGGTTCTATTCCACCTCCTGAAGCTGGGCTGCAGAAATTAACCACTGTTATTTAGCAGCGTAAGCCTGAGATATACATGGAAAATTTTTAAATGTACTTAATGAATTGTTAAAATAATCTGCCCTGTAGATCAGGCAACTTAATTTCTATTTCCCCCCTCAACTTTTGGAGAAGTTTGGCAATTCTAATCAACTATTGTTTCATTCAGAGATTTTTTGAATTTCATGAGAGGAATCCTGGTATCTGTCTACGTTGGGGTTTAGATGGACAATGGGTGAGAGAGATGCCCTGTTTTCTCTTGGCTTTGTTCATGATCATATTTTGGCACTATCATCGTCTACTTGAAGGCCGGTGAGTATTTCCTCAGCTGAGGAAACGCAGCGGCAGCATGCGCTAATTTGCAAAGGCAGTATTTTAGATGCACTTTAAAAGGTGGATTGCAAAGCTAGTCTGATGGGCCACACACTAAGAACATGGTGGAATGGCTTCTTTCAGTTAGATGAACAGTTAGATTATGAATTCTTATTTTACTGAAAATATTTTAGCTATTTTGAAGAGAGGCATGAAAGCTTCATAAAAAAGCCTTATGAGGGCTGGAGCAGTGGCTCAGCAGTAGAGGGCTTACCGGGCATGCCTGAGGACCCGGGTTCAAACCCCAGCACCACATACACAACTAAGTGTTGGAAAAACAAAAACCAGATGAAAAAAAAATTAAAATGATCCAGGTCTTACCCAGGTACTGGAGATGTACACCTATGTCAGGTGCAGGACTATTCCCTAATCTCCTCTGCAGAGGACCAGGAAGCCCCTCTCTTCTCATTTTTAAAGCCTCGTGGGTATTTTCTTAAAGAGGAAGGCATAGATTTTTTTTCAAATACCTTCGTATGCAGAATAAATACTGATTGTGCTATTTACTTCCAGTAATAAGGTTCATTGAGCAGAAATAAGTGGCCTCATCGTCAGTGCCCAGCCTTGAAAGAGAAGATGCTTCAGCGTTTTCTGTTGTCCCCCCACCACATTCACATGTGAATTGGGGCTTCTCCATGCTAGTTAATATACAAACTGAAGCATATCATCTTACTATGCAGACTGATCTTTGCCTTAAACTGCTTAACAATGAACCCAATGACTGATTCTCAAGTTCCATTTTTTAATTGGAATGCTTGTTTTGAAGTAAGCATTTTAATGATTAAATTAGGTGTACGATTACATGTAAGTTGTCATATATTTTGTTGCAATTTTTAATATTTTAATTTTGTAGCATAGTCTGATTTCATTAGAATATTTATGTTGTATCTTGTGTATCTTTAGCAAGCAGTGCTGTTTTCTATTTGGGGGTTCCCTCTCCTGTCCCCATGCTTTGGTTCAGGCCTTCAGGATATAGGAAGGTGGGAGAAACACAGAGTATGTGACAGATTGAGTGGAGTGATGGGCCTGGGCCAGGTGGGGGAGAGAACCGTTGAGGATGATTCCTCGGTTCTTGTCTTGGGAGACTAGAGGGTGGAACATGCTAATTACTGTATCTGGAAATGTGTGCCAAGACCCAGAAGCTGGAAGAATGAGGATATGATGATGAATCTTGGGTAGCAAGCACCTTGTGTTTGAGTGTCCATGGAGTATTTATGGAAGACATACAAGAAGGAAATAAATAATTTTAATCAATAGTAAGGGTTTAGAGATCAAGGGGAATGGTCTGGAATGGTAAGAGGTATTTGGAAATCATCCACTCACAGAGGTTAAAAGAAAGCAGTGGATGTTGTTGAACTCAGCTAGTGGAATGTGAACAGGAAGAAACCCAGAGAATACCCAATCATGAATGGGCAGAGGCGCAACCAAGCAGTAGCAGACCCAGCCAGGTGCACTGGTGCATGCCTGTAACCCCAGCAACTCGAGAGGCTGAGGCAGGAGGATCACAAGTTCAGAGTCAGCCTTAGTAATTTAGCAAGGCCCTCAGCAACTTAGCAAGACACTGTCTCAAAATAAAAATAGGGCTGGGGATGTGGCTTAGTGGTTAAGTGCCTCTGGGTTCAATCCCCAGTACCAAATAAATAAATAAATAAATAATAAAAAATAGGAGAGACTGTGGAGAGAGACAATAAACCAGGAAATTTTTAAGAGGAGAGAGTGGGGATCAGCGTCAAGCAGAAACCAAATGAGAATGGAAGTTCTGAACAGATTTGGCAACAGTGGACAGATTGTCAGATAGGTTAGCAAGAAGAAAAACGTTAGTCTAGGTAATTAGGGATTCTTTAACACTGAAAAGTACTGTGAGAGCAAGGACCGAAGTAAATAACACAAATAATAAGTACTACAAAGTTCAGGAGAAGAGAGCATCAGAATTAAAAAGACCTCCCAATTTCTGTTGTGTGTGTGTGGAGTCACCAGTCCTTAAAGACAGGAGAGCCCTCCCATCCAGTGTCCTCCGGTCCAGCTCCGGCCCCATCCCCTAAACTCTGAGGTCAAGGTCAGCAGGCTGTGGCTTGGCAGTGCTTCCTGTCTGCCCTTCTCCACTCTGTGGCCAGAATTCAAATCCGGATTCTCCTCCCCTGCTTTATTCTCTACCCTGTGTCTTGGTAACTTTTTCTATTGAGGTCGGAGTTTCACAGCATTTATCGTAGAAATGCACTCATTGTTAAGTGTGCGGTTTGATGTCTTTTAATAGATTTGTACTATTGGGCACCCATCACCACAATTCAGCTCGACAGCATTTTCATCACCCCTTCGTGCCTGTATGCAGCCCGATCTCACTGGGTTAAAAATTTAGACGTGAGTCCAATTTTGTGTCTCCTTTGTGCCCCGTTTCCTTTTGCATTGTGGCCTGGTTAGTTGAAGGCTTCAGTGTGAGGAAGCGTAATATTGTAAAATAGTCTCTTGAGGCTTTAGGCGCCAGTAAGAGATGATGGGCTAGTTTTGCTATCCAAAAACAAAAAAAAACAAAATAAAAAAACAACAAAAAAACAATGCAAAGCAAAGCACTCCTTTCTTCCTGGCCTTGGGGAGCTCCAGTTCAGAGGAGTGGCGAGGGGGCTTCCTGGTCCTCTGCAGAGGAGATTAGGGAATAGTCCTGCACCTGACATAGGTGTACATCTCCAGTACCTGGGTAAGACCTGGATCAGAATTTGAGCTTTGGGTACATGAATATTCCAGGCTGTGCAGAGAACTGCTCCCTCTTCTTCAGGTCACAGGTCACAGCAGGTCATAGGTCACAGGACAAGAAACAGTTCTCTTTATCCATCTGGAAATGTTGTGAGGACCAGATTGGACCAGCCTAAGTACAGATGGTCCACTTTGCAAAGTGGCAGTTAGGACTCAGTCAAATGTGGAGTAAAGCTTGATTCAGGTCTTTAAAATAAATTTAATAATGAAGATTTTGACTTCATTCAGCTTTAAAAATTATTGGTTTATTAAGTTTAATGATGTATTAAAAATTAAGAGGAGGATGCTTTTCATTTGGAACTGCAGCATTTGTTAATGTAAAATTTTAAAAGCAATAATGTCAGCGTCTGACAGTGTCTGTGGAGGTAGAAAAAAAGGCTTAAAACATTTTTCTACAGGTCTTTGACAAATTCGTTCTCCTGTAACGGTTGGGTGGAACCTGATCATGTCAGTTTGCCTTTGAGCTTGTTTTGTATTTATGACCTGCTGTTCCGCTTTGTTTTTAAATATAATAAAGAGATCCTGTGCCCCCAGTGTGCGCAAGTAAGACTGAAAGAACAATTCACAGCTCATTCTCCATGCCACGCGCGTACAAAGCCACTTCCTGACTGTGACTTTGTGGCTTGGACTCTGTTCTTATTTTTCTAATTCTGTTAAAATACACATAACATAATATTTACCATCTTCATCATATAGTTTGGTGGCATTAAATACGTTTACATCATTGTGCGACAATCAGCACCATGTACCTCCAGAACTTTTTCATCTTCCCAAACCGATGCCCTCCAACCATTTCACACAAACTCCCTCTGTCCCTGGCACCCGGTAGGTCTCTTCCTCCTTTACGTCTCTATGAATTTGACTACTCTGGGCCCCTTCTGTAAGTGGACTTACACATTTGTTCTTTGGGTGATCAGTTTATTTCTTATACAGCACATGTCAGAATTTTCTTCCTTCTGAAGCCTGAATAACATTCCATTTTATACCACTTTTTTTCTTTTTTGGTGGTGCTGGGGATGGAGCCCAGGGCCTCACACATACTAGGCAAGTCTCTACCTCTGATCTACAACCCCAGCCATGTACCACTTTTTCTTTATTCATTCATCCCTCAGTGAACACTTGGGCAGTTTCCCCCTTTTCTAGAATCTATTCTTGATCCCTACTGAATGCCACAACTTCTGTGCACACTCCAGCCAGCCTGCGTTTCATTTTCTTTTTTTTGATTGATGCTGTGTCCTTCAGCTTTCTCACTTAGCTGCACCCGTGATGTCACTGTGGCTAGCTAGCAGCATCCCTGTACATGACTGGGATTTAGACTGTTTACTTATAGGATACAAACAGGGTTCATGGGTGACCAGAAGGATCTACAAAGGATTCAGATTTTTAAAATACTGCTTCTTCCCCTGTTAGGGATCAGTAACGATGATATAATTGGCTATTGTTCATTGACGCCTTCTGCTTGCCAGCGATGAACTGGACTATTTATATATTTACTTCACATCCTCACTACAACATTTTAAGAGAGAGATTATTGCCAATGTGATTGAATGCAACTGTGCATGAAGACTTGTTTTCCACAGGTCCCAAAGGAAGATATGGCAACCCTACATCTAGCTGCCCTCTACTCCTCTGACTGATTAGTTTGGCCTGGAGATGGGGTGACCCATCTGTGTCAATCTATTCCATCAGCAGACCTCCCAAAGACTCAGCTCCTTGTGGATTCATTTTTCTTCAGTGAGATCTTCCATCTCCATTCCCAAACATTATTTTCTTTCTTTCTTTCTTTCTTTCTTTCTTTCTTTCTTTCTTTCTTTCTTTCTTTCTTTCTTTTTCTTTCTTTCTTTCTTTCTTTCTTTCTTTCTAGAGAGAGAAAGTCAATTTTACTTATTTTTTCATCGGGTTTCTGTTTTTCCAGCACTTAGTTGTGTATGTGGTGCTGGAGTTTGAGCCTGGGTCCTTGTGCATGCCAGGCGAGCGCTCTACCTCTGAGTCACCTCTCCAGCCCAAATATTATTTTCTTTGGGAGCAGAATTCATTGATAGCTGTTGCTCTTCACAGCCCTCTCAGGAGTGGGTTAGAAGGGATGATGCTACTAGAGGGAGGATGAAGAGAAACTCAGCCAGGATGAATGGCGAGATGGAGAGAGAGCAATGCATTCACATTCTCATCCTCCTTAGGGGTTCTCTTCAACATGTTTCCCCCTCTCAGCAAACAATAATCCTGTGACTAGAGCCTGAGTAACATATTTTGGGCTAGGTTTACAATGTGCAGCAACACTTCAAAGGTTCAAAGAGGTCTGGCAGGTCTGTTTTAACTTTAAAATATTTTCCAAACTTCCTTGATACACCCTCTTTTCAAATCACATCTGTTAACAAGTCTTGGACAAGCATTCCTTGAAGCACATCTTTGGGTGATACAGACATAAATGTTAGCTGTGTGACCACAATCAAGGACACATATGGGATTCCTTTTTTTTTTTGTCGGTACCATGGATTGATCCCAGGGGTGCTTAACCACTTAGCCATACCCCTGGCCCGTTTTATTTTTAATTTAGAGACAGGGTCTTGCTAAGTTGCTTATGGCCTTGCTAAGTTGCTGAGGCTGTCTGCTGAGGCTGCCTTTGAACTTGTGGTCCTCCTGCCTCAGCCTCCCTAGCCGCTGGGATTACTAGTGTGTGCGCCATCGCACCTGGCAGAGACAGCATCTTCTTTGAAAGACCATAAAGTGCTGGAACTTTGGAATGAAGTTGTAACTAGAAGTTGGGTGCCAAAAACATATCTTTCAGATGTGCTCCAGGGACAAAGCCTTGCACATTTACTTTACTTAGCTGCCTCAGGAGGGCATATGCATGTGAACATGAATATATGGGTGTAGATATTCATCTTATAAGAAATTCTCCTAGTTTCCCACCTCACAAACCTCTGAAACCCCAGTCCTCCAGGGACTGGCTCTTTCCCAGATGTCCTCTCTGTTGTAACCTGGGCCACATAGACACCTGGCACCAAGATTTGTAATTTTTTCTTGGTTTGCCCATGCATTTGCAAAATTAAACTGCTAATATTTTTTTGGCAATTCATATTTCAGGAGGAAGAAGAAAGAGAAATGACTACCAGATTCAAGACTCTGATTTTTATTTCACAAATATGTGAATTACTGAATTCCGTGCCTGCATAAATGCATATGCACCTGCTTCCTTTCCGTGTGCTCAAGTCGGGTTACTACGTTAAATCCCTGCTTTGCCAAAGAGGCCGGGGCTATTTGGTTTCAGTTGCAATGGAATGTACCTGAAAATTCCAATTGGATGAATCCAACGCACTGACGGAAGTTACTAGTACTGTATCCCTGAGGTTCCTTGCATCCGTGGTGGTGTGTCTGGGAGGTCCTAGACTATAATTCATCCTCTCTGGGCTACAAATTCCAAGCTCAGTTCTATTCCCTATGACATTTATATGCTCACATTTATGATTTTTACTCACATCAACCTTTTTAATTCACTAGTAGTTCAGTTTCTCCCTGATCTATTTCATCCTATAGTTTGCAGTCAGTGTGGACTTTGTTGGAGGCAGGGTATTCTGTACACAGCAAAGATTGTTTACAGATAGGCCATTAATTAGTGCTTGGTAGACTAGTGATCCACATTTAAACATTAAGCTTTCCTTTAATACGCAGCTTTCTGTTACTATAACAAAATACCTGAGGTATCAACTTAAAAAGAAGAAAGATTTCTTTTGGCTCACAGTTTTGGAAGTTTCCAAAACATGGTTATTTTTAAAATAATAAAAATAAAAATCATGATTCTTGAGGCATTTGAAAAATACTCGATCAACTCAAACTGAAGTTCAAATTCCCTTTCCTCAGCCATTTAGCCCTATTTAGAAACATAATGAAATACTTAATTGCATTTGCAAATTTAGTATACTTAATTTTTTAAATTTATTAATTTTTTAAAAGAGAATTAATTTATTTTTTCATCTGTTTACTGTTTTTACTCTTCTTAGTTGTGAATGTAGTACTGGGGATTGAACCTGGGTCCTTGCACATGCCAGACAAGTGCTGTACTGCTAAACCACCTCTCCATCCTCCAAATTTGTTATTTTTATTGACGTAAAATACACATAACACATTTGTAATCTTAATCAGTTTTAAGTATATAGTTTATTGACATTAAATGCATTCAGAATGTTAGCATCTATCAGCACCACCCATCTTCACAACTCTCTTCACCTTGTTAAATTAAATTTTTCTACTTCCTTGCTCCCAACCTACTCCTTCCTCAGCCCCTACAATCATCATTGAGTCAGTTACAATTTTGATTATTCTGAGTACTTCAAATACATGCAGCTGACTTATTTCACTTAGCATAATGTTCTCAGGATTCATCCATGTTGTAGCATGTGTCAAAATTTCCTTTTCGAGGGCTGAATAATATTCCATTGTATTATATACTGCATTTATTTATCCATCAATGAACACTTGGATCACTTCCACATTTTAGCTATTGTAAATAATGCAGTTGTGAACAGATGTATTATGCAGGTGTATAAATAGCTCTTGAACACCTTGCTTTCAATTCTTTTGGGTATATATCCAGAAGTAGAATTGCTGGATCATCTAGTAATTGCATTTTTAATTTTTTGAGGAATCACCACACTGTTTTCCATGGTGGTGGAACTATTTTGCGTTCCTTCTGGCCGTGTAAAGGGGTTCTGGTTTTCCCACATCACTGCCAACACTTATTTTCTGTTGCTCTTGTTGATAGCAGCCATCCTAATGGGTGTGAGGTGGTACCTTATTATCGTTTTAATCTGCATTTCCCTAATGATAAGTGATACTGAGCATTTTTGTGTGTGCTTATTGACCATCTGAATATCTTATTTGAAGAAATATCTTCTTAAGTTTTTTTTGCCCATTTTGAACTTGGGTTATTTGGTTCTTTGTTGCAGTTGTTGAGTTTTAGGCACTATGGAGCCTGAATGTCAAGCCCTTATTATATTTATGTTTTGTGACTACTTTCTCCCATCCTGTGTTTTGTCTTTTTCTGTTAATAGTGTATTTTGATGCACAAAATTTAAAAATTCCATTAAGTCCAATTTATCTGTGTTTTGATGTCATACTTTTAGTACATGTAATTTTTTAAAAAGCAGTTGATATATTTGGGACGCTTCAACCCAAATCTTCGCAAGTGCTCAGTAGGCACTCCTGAGACATCAAGTATGGGCCAGGTGTTGCTAGCCACTGGAGCAATACTGAGAAAAAGAAGAACAATGGGCGACAAAGACTAGAACAGTCTTTTTCTCATGGAGTTTGTTTACGTTTTTATATCCCAACTGTTACAAATCTAAGAAAGATTTAAATGAAGGGAATTTCAAAGTCAAAATTCTTACACCTTTCAATTTAAGATTATAAATCTAAAATCAATTACACAATTAAATTAGAATCACAAAGCAATCTGTCTCAGTGTCGCTAATATGTCTGATATATGAATACCAAATGCACAAATTGTCCTTAAGCCTGATTAAAGCATATTATTCTCTACAATCAATTTGCTTTATCATTTTTAAAAATTTAATGCTAAATTTTCCTGGTACTGAATACTAGGGTTGCAAAACTGAGCCCGATTGATGGCTAGTTAATGTCCCGGATTCTTGATTGGCTCAAGAAGACCTAAAGATTTGAAACGGGGAACTAAGGATACAGGGGTTATATATGACAAAAGTGAATCTTTTCCTTGTCAGAGATGGACTCCGTGAGTTTAACAGTGTCTACACACATCCATCCTCTTCAGGTAGGACTAGTTTCACAATATGCTGCTTGCCAAATTTAAGCCTTCCCTTCATAACCATTCAATATCACCTGATTGGATGGATGAAGTACTTAACTGCCCCTTCTCTCCTACTTTACCCTCTGATGTGATTTAACAAATGCAGCGTGTGGACCATCAGATTCTCCTGTGTCTGGCTGTTTGGCCACGGCCACTTGATGATACCAGGTCTGCTTTCAGAAGTGGCTAAATGGAGCTTGTAGCCCTCCTCCCCAAATGTCCATCAACCCACCTCATATTTTCATATAAACAAATAGTATTTTTTTTTCAGTTGCAAACTTACTTGCTGGACAATTCCTAGCTGATTTCTTCCATTCAACAGACCCCCACCTCTAAGCCCCTTCTATATAGACATTCTGAAGCTATTTCTGGTTCTTTGCTTTAAAACCTTCAGTGGTTCACATTACACTAGGAATAGAATATAAAAACTTGACCATGGCCTGCAAGTCCTTGCATGATCCGGCGCTTTCCTCCCTTATGACCTCACCACACACCTCTCTCCTGTGCTCTGGTTCCAGTCACACTGGCCTTTTTTCATTTCTTCCAACAGAAGGGAAGATGCTTTCCTTCCCCAGGGCCTTTGCATGGGCTGCTTCCATGTTCCCAAACATCATTTCCTCTCTGCCTAGGAATCTCTATATGCTGTAGGTCTCAGCTCAACTGTCATTTCCCCAGAGTTTGTTTTTCCTTCTAGAACTTATTGTATCTCTCAATACCTATCAAAATGCTAGCATATACAAGAGAGAGAGAGAGTACACAGTTATTTGCTCAATGAATGAATGAATGTCACCATTGCCAAAGCTGTCACCATTAGCCTTAAATCAAACTTTTATAAGCATTCGTATGAATACTACAAACATTCATATGAACTTTAGGTTCACGGGAGGTACTAAGTAATTGTTGAATAGAGCTATCTAAAGGTCAGTGTCTTCTGCATTCATTAAAACAATTATTTTTATTACCTTTTGAGTTCTTTACACATTTAACCTATAGCTATAGTCTTTATGTTCTTATCAGTTAACATTAAAGGAGACTTTAAAAATGTGCCTTTTGGGAAAATATCCTAACTTTTAAAAGAAAGATCACTGAGCATTAGCTAATTGCTTTACAGTTAGTGTAAATATAAGATCCATAAAAGACTTATTTATCCCTGGTATCCCAAGAGAGATTCTACTGGTCGCAGATTACAGAGGGCAGTCTTGAGATACTGAAGAATGGAAGCTCTAGTTCTAGATTCTGTAATACCTCTGCCTGGTTTTCCAAGAATCTTGTTTCCCTCCCAAAAAATTCAAGCCTTGGAATAGTACCAGATTACGCTAGAACTTCCTGAATGTTAACCATTTAGAATCCGCTGACTTTTCCATGATATGAGCCGACAGAGAGCATATTCCTATGTTTAATATCCCTGTCTGTGCATCTTGGCACCTGTGAATGTGACACGACAGCATAAAAAAAGAGTTTGAACGTTGCATTGTCATAGATGAAAAGAAAGCTCCAACGTGAAATAAACTGCAGTGTTAAAAAGGAAATCAGATTTCTTTTTGTCGTCTATAGCACGAAAGCATTTTTAGAAATCCAAATGGGGGCAGTTTGGAAAAACATGGCAGTGGCGGAGCGTGGTTGAGGTTCGCAGCGAGGTGGCCCGGGCGCCTTTAACTCGGCGTGACCTCGGCGTCCCCGGCCAGCGCGGGGGCCCGGGCGGCGCATCGCGCCCTCCTCCCCTCGCGCGCCGCGCGCATTGTTGTCCTAGAGCGATCGGTTGTTGGAACAGAAACAGCCGTGCAGAGCCGTGCGGGGTCCAGGGGCTGTGGACCTGAGTGCAGCCCGGGCGGCTGGTGTCTCGGGGGAGAGTAAAGAAGCGAGGGCCGCTCGCGCAGCGTTTTCCAGGCGGCGCGCACCGGGGCCCCCGCGTCTGCGGCGGTCGGTGGAGCTCGCGCTGCGCCCCCTCCCGCTGGCTCTGGCTGGCTTCGGGGTTGGCGCAGGTGGGCAAGGCAGGGCACCGCAGACCTCCAGTTCCCACGAAGCCCGGCTCTCTCCGGGAGCGGGAGGGACCATCCTAAAAATATGTAAATATCCAAGCGCCGTCTCCAGCTGGGGCTCCAGCCAAGGTCCCCGGGCCGCCGCAGGGTGTTTTACATGAAAATGAGAAGCCTGGTAGGATCCGTGCCCTGACTCTCGGCAGCTTGGAGATTAGCATGAGACTGGGCGGCTGTCCTGCTTCCTGCCCTTCAACCAGCGTCCTGCGTGCTCGCTTCTGAGCCGCGGTGCCAGCGCGCGGGGTCGATCGGCGGGCTCGGCATCCTTGGCAGCCATGGCTCGCGTCGCCGCCTGGGCCAGTAAGTAGGAGCATGCATGTGGAGGGGGGCACATGCGTGTCGGCGCACACACCCACCCACCCCCACACGCGCGCACAGCAGCCGGAGCCTGGGAAGGAGAAAGACTGACGAGGCTCCGCAGTGGCCGGGACGACTGGGCTCTTCCTGGATTCCGCAGGAGCCTGCCTGCCTTGCCGCAGCTGCTGTCTGCAGAGCCTGCCGCGATCCCTGTGCTCACGAGCCCCCCGATCGGAGCCACGGTAATGAAGACTGCCTCCCAAGGACTGCAGGGAAGGCAGAGCCAGCCTACGCCGGGGACTGCGGGCCGCGCGGCTGATAGGCCCCGGGGGACAAGACTTGGACACTGTCATCCACACGCCTCGCGCTGAGCCGCCTGGTGCGGTGGGGCTGCCGCCGCCCCTCCGGCTTCCCAGGAGCCCGATCCCGGGTCAGCCTCGGAGGCCTCGGCCTCCTCATTTGTTTGGGTCTTTTGTGCCGTGGCTCACAGTTGGCTAAGCACTCCTGCGCTGAATCGGGCCATTGTCTGCGCTCCCATTGCTTTCACGCTGCAAGTCTCGGCGCCCCCACCCCGCCCGCCCCCTCCCCGCCTCCTCCTGGCCGGGGAGCCTCCTAACGTGCCTTTCCCCCCAGGAATCTGGAAGCTATAAGCCGGGCGGATTGCAAATGAAGTGTAATGCATTGTGGGACGTGTGTAAAATCGGAGCCTTCGCCGTGGGGGTGTGGGGGGGCGTGGGGAGGGCCGGACCCGCCGCTGGCGGTGTAGACGCCGACGAGGAGGGGCTGGGAAAATGTGCGCAGAGTCCGCCCGGGTCGTGCCCGCCGTAGACGGATGAAGCAGCGCGCTGCGCCCCGGCGCTGAGGCCCCGAGGATCGGGGCAGCAGGTCGCCCTCCCCACCATGAAGAAGACCCGGAGCACAACATTGCGGCGAGCCTGGCCTAGCTCGGATTTCTCGGACCGGGCCTCGGACCGCATGAGGTCCCGCAGCGAGAAGGACTACCGCCTGCACAAGCGCTTCCCCGCGGCCTTCGCGCCCCAGGCTTCGCGGGGCTACATGACATCAGGTTGGTACCCGCTCTTCTGCCCCCGGGCCGGGCTCGCGGGGCGTGCTCGGTGCGCGGCCGCTGGGGCCCTTCGAGCAGAGGACCGGCGGTGATGGATGCGATAAGTTATGGGGAAAGCAGGGAAAAATTAGCTCACATCCACCATTTTGTACCTCCGCAAGATCCACAGCAGGCCCTCTCAATATGGGGTTTGGGAGCTATTAGTTAGGTAAAATCAGGGAGGGGGGACGAGCCAGCCGTTTTGGTTGTAGGAAGATGAATGACCGCAAGCTCCGGCCCTGCAGCCTGCTTGAGCTTTGTGAAAGAGCCACTGTCCAGTGTTGCCCGCAGGACCAGGCTGGCTTGCTCCAGCATTGTGGCAGTTACCTTAGTGGGTATTTAAAGGACCCCTTTTTCGTAAAAGGGAACAGGTTCGATGCGCCATTCTGGATGGTAGGAGTCAGGGGAGAGCTCTGTATACATGCATCTCGGGCTCTTCCGATTGCACGCAGGGAACTATGTTGGAGCTCACTGAATGCATTCTGTGGGGTAATGGTGTGTATGCGGATTGAATACTCACATGATTCTGCCTGGGTTTAGCATATGTTGCTTTGAATTAGGTTGCATGGAAAGAATGGAGGCAGTATCGTATGTTTGCATGTCAGACAGGAAGGACAAACAAAATGGTAAATGGAAGTGAAGGCTTCAAAATAGGTTTCATCTTAAAATGCAGTGCGTTAAAAGCCTTTCTGAATGAGCCTGTTCTTTGGAAATATGACGGAATGGCTTTGGTTTGTGATTTGGGAACCCAGGAATAATACACTTGAGATGCTGAAGGAGGAAAATCCTGGAAATCTTTCATTGCTCTCTCTTTACTTGTTAACCACTTGTACGTAATGATATGTAAGACACCAATTTTTGTTTTTCACCCTGAAAGGAATTAATTTGCTTCTAAACTCAGTGTAATGGAAAAATCAGGATTTTTTTTAAAACCACACATTATACCATTCTAAGCCCTGTCTTAAGTGGGAAGATTGTTTTAAGCTTGTGGTTGGTACTTATAGTCCAGCTTTACTGTCTTTCTCCTAAAACAGCAGGTCCCTTTAAACTGGGATCAGTATCTCATGCTTTAAAAATGTCTTGTGACCACATTCCCATGCACATACAACCTAAATAAAATAGCTGTCTTTTTATTGCAAAATCAGGTGACACAAGGATGTTGTGGTATTTTGGCAATAAGGCTCCTTTGATTTTCTCTTTACAAAAAGCCAGATTTGTAAAGGAAGTGACAACTACAGTTTATACTTCAGTAATTTGAAAGTCACTGCATTTTTCAGACTCATGGCAGAAAAAAGTGGAAGCACACCCAGATCAAAATCTGACCTCAAAACACAAATGTGCATAAACCCAAGTCTGCAGAGTGTTCAGATAATCCTGGCTTCCATACAGTTAGGGTTTGAAGATCTTCTTTCCGCACTTAGCAGGTCTCTCTTTTCTGGGCCTCCTAAGGAACCAGTGCTGGTTTAAGTGTGAAAGGTATAGGAGGGCAGGTGGCCATAATTTCTTCAACAAACCTGCAAGACTCCAGTTGTCTCAGGCTCATTCCCATTGAGACTATTTTTTATCTATTTCAGCATTGCTTCATTATGATCATCACATTTATAGTCTTTGCGAAAGAACTTCTGTTATTGTTATTGAGGGCGTGAGCAAAGATGCTTTTGATTTTTTTATGATTCTTGAATTTCATTGCTTGGCCTGCAGGAGGTAAGATGGCCTTACATTGATGAAGAAGGGTAACCTGTTTCAGGTGGGTGGTGTTTTGTCCAGATTCAATGTTATGGTTCAGAACAGACCCCAAGAAGAGCTGTGTCATTCATTCAGCATTTTACGGAATGCCTCCTTAGGGTAAAGCATCTTCCTCGTTCTCATGGGTTACAGAGGTGGATGAGATGTGGTTTCTGCCCAAGGAGGAAGGGCTGTTATTTTTTTTTCTTTTATTTTATATGTTAACTAATGCATAGAATAAAAAGCAGGTATTGGTGCTAATTGGAAGAAATAGTAAATATTAAGGTAATAACCTACAGTGAACATTGAGAGAGTAGGTGAAGTCTTGTTCGTATGTAACTTTTTTTTGTGGGTGGGGTTGCGGGGTGGAGATGAGTTGGGGAAGGGAGCCTCTCATCTGTTTCCTCTCGGAATATGGCTCCTTCAACATGAGAGTGTCGATAGAAGCAGATGCTGCACTGAAACACTCTGAGATCATTTGTCATAAGTTCTCTTCCCATTAGGAAATGCAGAGGAAATCCACTAGTGTCCAGTCCGTTGCTCTGGGCACCAACAGCGCTTGTGCCATAGAAAATCGAAACATTTCTTTTTTCTGTTTGTTCAGTCATTTACTTTAATTACTACTCATATTCTCATACTTCAGTTTTAGTGAAAAGACTTTTTGTTGTTGTTGTGGGTAAATTTCTTGGGTTCAAAGGATAAGATAAGCCTCCTCAGAGATGTACTAAAAACTTACAATAACTTCAACGAAGAGACTATTTTTAGAACTCCCTCAGCAAATATTCCTGAAAAATAGGATTTTTTTTTTCTGTTTTTAAACTTTGGGTAATGAGGAATCCCTAGAAATTTCTAGAAATAGAGACTAATCATGGTCCTTTGGGTCTAGCATACCTGTTGAGCACACAGTGGGTGCTTCAAGCAGAATTGTAGGTTTCTGTGATGGCTTTCTAGAGAGGCAGTGCCATTTCTAACAGGTAATCAGTTATTACCAGTGTGGAACGTGATTTGTAGCAGTGGACTTGACATTTAGCCTTGGCCTTTTGTATCTCTTCAGGATAACTACACTTAACACGTTAGATAAGGCACACATAAAACTGACCAGGTCTTGCAAAATGGACAGCTGGATGGAAGATTCTGAAACTTTCAGTGTGGAACACCATGCCTTCTAGGACTGTTTTAAACTCCAGTCTATGCGACCCAATCTAAAGTAGTCCTGAGAATTCACAGGCCTCCTTGCAACCAGGGAGTCCACAGCCCAGGGGATGGGTTCACTGTTCCTCTTGCATATTAATTTCCCACTGGTGGTTTCTGGGCAGGAGGGGGAAAACCATGCCTTTTGTTCAAATCAAGATGAATAATAAATTGAGCTGGGTATTATCCGAAGAAGAAAGGAGGTTGAATCAAAATGGACATAGGATCATCCTTTTTGCATTTTCTAAAACTAGAACTTGTGGTATTAAGGAGAGATAGAAAACTCCGTGATGAGGGCAGTCTGTATAATGCCTGGCACTTCACATATGCAGACATGCACATGTACCGCTGTGGAGTGAGTGTGGAGGCCCCAAATCTTTTGTGGATGAAGCTGTTAGAACCTTCTCTGTTACAGCTGTGTGAACCTCTTCATCCAAATGATGCTGCTAACTTTGAACTTCCTTTGCTCTGTGCTTCTTTATATTCATATATAGTGCCACCAAAGTCTAGGGGGCATGCTTACTGATCAAGATTGCAAAGTTAGTTTTTCTACTTTACAGGTTCTACCTTCTTCATGAAAGGTTTTGCTGGTCAATGACAAAGCAGAGTTGTGGCACATTTTGATTTGATACTTGTCATTTTAAATAACGCCTTTAAGGAATAAAGTAAACATATTTAATACTATGACTTTAAAGGATTTGAATAGACTTGAGAAAAAAGCACCAAATTGACATCTGAAAAAAATTTAGATTGGTTTTGTCTGCCCATTTAATGAATATAACCAATGAGGAGGAATGGCTAGCATACCACTTGATTAGTTTACGGTTTCCATTTTATAGAAACTAATTCTGGGGCACATTTGACTGTGTGCTCCAGTTCCTTCTGCTGTTATTTTGAGAGATGCGACAGTTTTTTGGGAGCGGAGGATGGACACTCGAGGGTCTAATCTGGGCCTGCCAGGAGCCAGCTGTGTCCCCCGTGAGTAATATGACCTCCCTCCATCCGTAATGAGTCCTCTGATTCCACACTACCATTATAGAATTGGGCTCCACAGTGGCTTTGTAATGAGCAAGTGCAAGACTTGTAAGCACTAGCACATAAATTGTCAGAAAAACCCTTTGCCCTTTTTTACTGATTGGAGTCACGTGCTCTGTATGTGGGAATTGTGCTTGTGTTGCAGTGAAATCCGATTTCCTGTCATCGTCAAACCTCACATTAAGTGATCGCATCTTGGGGCTCGCCCTGGTGACCCCAGCAATGGGGAGAGGATGGTAGCTTAAGACGTGGCAGGTTATAACCATACTCAAGTTTTAATAAACAGAATCCTATCGTCTCTTTTTGCCTTCTTTGCAGAGATCCACTTTCAGCCTCACTTTTCCAACTGTGTTTTAATTTGAAACTACCTCTGTTGACTCCTTTCGTCAGGCACGTGGAAGTGAGGAATAGTACACTTGGTGGTGAATGACTTTATTCTTTATTTCCCAAGAGGACATGAATATGGTCACCTCTTTTGGTATTTCAATATCTTGTACACACTTGTGAATGTTTTTAGTTGAAAAAAGGAATATGAGTATATTGTATAAAATCTTAGAATTTTCACACCTCCAGAGCAATTTGGGCCTTCAATTCCCTGCACCCTAGAAAC
>PVKS010039368.1:0-17316 GCA_004027875.1 Aplodontia rufa | reverse complement strand
TCTCAAAGCTAATTTGAAACTACCTTCTCCAGTGTTAATCAAGTTCACGACTCCAGGGATTTGCAAGCAAACAAGGAACTGCAAGTGTGGTCCACTACCTGATTTCTCTTCCTCCTCCCTATATCTCCCCCTCATCCTTAAAGTAGCACCAAGCGGGGGCTGGAGTGGTGGCTCAGTGGTTACTGGTGCTTGCCCAGCATGGGCATGTATGCGAGTTCAAACCCCAGCACCACGTACACAACGAAGTCTCAGAGCAACGAAAGCCACATGAAAAACTAAATAAAATTGTTTCTCTCTTTCTCTTTCTCACTGTCCCTCTCACCAAGGGGCATGCTCTGCCTCTGCGACACCCCACCCTTCAAGGGTGAAGCTTCTTTAGTGTCAGAGAGGGAACAGGAAAAATGTCTGGAGTTGTCACTCGCCCTGGCTTCCACCATCTGTGGACATGTGGTTATTTGGGCATTCAGCTTCACCACAGCCCTCTGTCACTGTGGTGTCTCTCAGAAGGAGACAACCATGCTTTCTTTAGGCCAAGTCCATTCCTCTAGCCCTTCTCCCATGGGTCATCGCCTTCTCGATCCAGCAGTTTCCTCATGGCTTCTCCCTGCCCTCCAGCCCTTATATTCTGCTCAGTAGAGCTACGGGAACTTCTGGGTTCTGCTTTCATCACCTCTGCGATCCAGAGATACCTGGGTCCAGGGAAGGGTCTCCATCCTTTCTCTGAAGGCACTTTACAGTCCTATCTTCTACACTCACCTGACTCCATCATTCCAGTCAGGCTTCCTGCTGGGCAAGAAGCTGCAGGCATGAACCCCCAGATCTCATGTGCCCCAGAACTCTTGAGCTCACGCCAGCAGTCTTAGGAACTCTGTTCTCTGCTCATTTTGATGGCAGCAGTAAAGGAAGCATGCAGATTACCAGCTGGGAGAAAATACCAGTGTCCCTTCTGTAGAGGTACCCCAATCTAGTTCCTGGTGCCCCCTTCACCTGATTTGGCAGGGATGAGAGGAGATAGAGCTCTCCTTTCCCACATGAAAGTGGAGGAAAAGCCCAAAATCTCCCCACTGGTCAACAAGTCAGACATCCCTTCTTCTCTCCTCTGTTTTATAGGCTGGGAAGAAGTGTCTGCTGCAGTGATGGTTGGGGTGGCAGAGCCAGTTCAGCTGTCTTTTGCTAAGTCCTGAGAGAGGTGTCTGTCTTCAGCTGTTGGCTGCAGAGACTTAAGGCTTATTTGTCTCAGCTCTGCATGCCAATTGCCAATGCTGGGAGAGCAGGAATGTTCCATCCAACACCCTGTTAAATATGTAATGCATATTAGCACAGTGCCTGGCACTGGGCAGGTGTTTCCTAAGTGGTGGCCAATGGGAGGCCTGCTATATTATTTTCCTCTTTACCACCAAAATGGCTAAGACCATGTGCTTGTCCCCAAATAGCAAGGTAAACAGAGGACTGAGACTGTGGTCTTCTCTGCGCTGTGTCCTTATCCCACCCTGGAGTCTGGAAGGCAGAGCCTAGACATCCTTCTTCCACAAATGTTTATTGAAGTCTGCTTTGGTCAAGCACATACAGCCATAGAGACCGTCTTTTCTGAACTCCGTATGAAGCCACATGGCTAGTTATCTTGAAGTACAGAGACCGAGGGTAGAGAAGTTTATTGTAAGCAAAGCTCCAAGTCCTCACCTTCCAGGGGTTTGGAGTTGGTGCAACGAAGGGAGAAGTTCGAATCAGGATTCAAAATGCATGAGTCAGATGAGGGAGGCAATGGGCTGCGCTATGAGCTCAGAGCAGGAAGAAACCCCAGGCTCAAAGAAGGATCCATTATATCTAAGTTGCTTCATGACCTGGCATAAATCACACAGAATCATTCACTTGTTCTTTCTCTCATCCAAAAAAATGATGTCTTGAGCCCCTATTATGTCTGAGGTACTCTTCTACTTACTGAAGATGCAGCTGTAAACCAAGTAGGTAATATTCCTGCCCCGTGGAACTTACATTCTAGTGACCAAAGCCCTGTTCTCAAAGGCTGCTGCCTTTATCTGAGAAACCACAGGCTGCTCTCCTGCAATTTTTTTTTAAAAGAAAGAATGACAGAGAGAGAGAGAGAGAGAGAGAGAATCAATTTTTATTAAGTTTTTCACATGGCTTTCATTGTTCCGACACTTAGTTGTGTACATGGGTGCTGGGGTTTGAACCAGTGTGCTTGCACATAACAGGCAAGCGCTATAACCACTGAGCCACCACTCCAGCCCCATGCTCTCTTGCAATCTTGATGCTGCTAGCTCCAGAGTGACACAGACCATGGGCATGACTGCCACCCAACTGTGCAAGCTCAGGGCTGCAGTATCTAGTGTTATGAGCAGGGACACCCCCTTCCCTGCTGCCTTCCTTCTGAAAACAAGATCTCAGGGAAATCTCCATCCACTTCCTCTTACTGAGGAGCAAAAGCAAAGCCAAATGGAGAGGGCTGAGTGGAGTGTGGATTGAAGCAACGTGAAAGTGAATCCTTGCTGGACACAGAGAACCAGAAGATTTACTTAGCAGGACAAGCATACTAAGCCCTCCATCGTTCTCCCCTAAGAAGTCAAATCCAATAGCATGTTTCCCCTAGAGGGTCAAATTAGCAAGGTTTTGATTTCCAAATCAACTAAAAAATAATTATAATAATAATAATTACCACCAGCTCTCAAATCAGGCTGCTGGGTTGTTTTTGGATGTAGATCATTGTATTTGGCATCTAAACTTGAACAAGGTGTTGAGGCATGGAGTTTATACTGAAAATTCATCCACCTCTGGGAAGGTGGTTCAAAGAAGCACCTTTGTGTTTTCAGAACAGAAGTCACCATTGTGTCTTGAGACCTACTAAGTCAATAACCACAAAGCTGAGTTTTCACAAATTATGAATTAGGAGACTATGCTTATTTTATAGATCGGCTTACCTCAGGATTCCTTTTAGGTGGCCAGTGCCCCCAGTGTTTTAAAATTATGATTTGGTTTATAAAAGTTGATATATAAACAAAAATTTTAAAAATATTCTCAGCATGAACTAACAGGAAAAAAAAACATACATCTTAAGTCTTAGAGGCTGGTTTCCAATTCTATTTCTGACTCCTACTGGGTATGTTATCACCTGCATTGGTTGGTCCTTCTGTGCCGCACAGCAGGTGTTCAAGTCTGTTGGTATCCTTTCTTCAATCAAATGAGGTATAGCAGGTGTATATCTCAAGTGTAGCATTCGTTCCTTCATTCCATCGCTCATTCAGGTCACATTCATTGAGTATCTTCTATGAGCCAAGCACTGAGAAAAATGCCAAAGACATTTGGAAAACAAACTCTTTCCAGACACTGACTGTGAGCTTGACTTAGGACAGTAATCTCACTCTGTGGTCCACGCCTCTATGCAGCTTGCATTCTAGTGGAGGAGTAAGGTAAGCAGAAAAATAAAATAAAGTACACAGTTTTAGGTTGAGATGGGGCCGGTGAGGGAACTAAGCAGAATGTTTTGAGCTGCTGTAGGTAGGATGGTCTGGAAAGACTCCTTTGAAGAGGTGACATTTAAATCAAATTTTTAGAAAAAGATAAGAGGATGTCAATAACATGAAGAGCTGGAAAGAATAATGTTCTATGGAAAAGGACAAGTACATGCAACATCTTCAAGGGGAGATGGGCTTATTTTGTTCTAGAACCTGAAGGAAAGCCAGCTGAGCTGAGGTAGTCGGCAGAAGCCTCAGCACACTGGTTCTTAGAAGCCTTCACTATTAGTTTCCAGAGCTTCAGTTACAAAGCTCCATAAACTGGGTAACTTAAAGCGACAGAACTCTATCAGCTCACCATTATGAAGTCCAGACATCTGAAATCAAGATGCTGGTAGGACCTTGAACCCGCTACAACTTTAGAGGAATCCTCCCTGGCTTCTTCGAGCCTCTGATGGGTTACTCTCTGTCTTTGATGTGACTAAGGCCATAGCAGTATGGAATTGAGAATAGGAAGATAATGAAGCATATCTATGGACTGGATGTGGGATGAGGAAAAGCCATGGCTCTGGTGTCTAGGCTTTTTACTTTAATCATGACAGGATGGTGGCGCTGCTTACCTTGTTGGGGGAAATCTCAGAAAGGATCAGGTTTGGGGCTGGGAGTGGTATGGATGGGTAAAGAATGGAAAAATTCAAGGATTAAAATTAGAAATACTCCTTTCCCGTCACCACCATCTTGCTTTTATCTGAAATATAAGTAAATTAGCATTCTTTTGTTTAAATGTTCAATCCTTTGTGCAAATACATCCTTGGGAGAGGAAACAGTCGTCGCAGCACCTTCTTCCGAAACAGCCATCACTTGGGAGATGAGACAAAGTAGCATGTGGGACATCAGAGAATGTGCTCAAGACAGAGCAACTGGGTCCATGACAGAATGTCCAGGGTGTCATGGTTTTTCCTTATACTGGCTGCGGGTGACAGCTTAATTTAATTTCATGTCAGTGCTGGAACAAGACCAACACCCAAGAGCAAGTCACCAAAAGTGCCAGTGTATTAGACGGTAGCAAGTTCCCTCCACAGAGAGCAGCTGGCAATGAAACAGGGAGCCCAAGGGGCACAGATGTGCTGAGAGGAGCTCATGAAACTGAGACACAGGCTTGGAGCAAAGCTGAGGCTCTTTCTTACACCTGTTCCCTGAGCTTCACCCACCACCACAGCTTTGTCTTGACTCAGTTATCTTTGACACCCCCATCTTTTTCTGCATTCCTGGCAAGAGCTCTCCCATGCCCCAGAATTTTGCTTCTACCAGAGCTGGGTTATCATCTCAGCATCTCCTTCAGTCTTTATTTCTATTGTCCTTATTTTTTTCTTGTCAGTTAAACTGAATTTGGGATAATAACTGTCAAGGGTGACATCCTAACTTTGGTGACTGGCATAGTGTGATCCCTCTAGTCTTTCCCACACCATTTGATGGGGTTCATTCATGGACTTTGCCAAAAGACATGCTCAATACCAGCTTCTCTCCAGCCTCAATGCACCTTGCTCTGAATAGGATATTATCACTGCAGAGTATGGTAGAGCTTTTGCCCACACCAGGAAAAGTCCCCATTATATTTTTGATGGGTGATAGTGAAGGAAGAGGTGGCTGCAGGACTTATCATTCTTGGACAGACTACCTCAGATGCTGTGTCAGGACCTCTTGTTCCACCCACAACAGCATCATTTGCATCCTATTTTATTGTCTTTCTTCTCTTTTCTCCCCTGGCCTCGTTTCTTGGCTTGAACAAATGGTAAAGACCATTACATTAATGGTACTGAGCCAAGCTTGTCTTGGTTTTATTAAGGAAAAGGAAGAAAGCTCCCTTTTCCTTTGTATGACTTCAAAAAACATCTGTTTGGTTTGGGAAATTGGAAGAGAGGGCTGTAGCTGGAGGAAGGGAAGGTTTCCTAACGAATGTTTCCTTGGTTTTTATTGAGTGTGAAACCTGGTGGTAAATTAGAATCAGAAGACAGTGGTAAGTGATAAGCAGAGAGGCTGAAGATGTGGCCATTGGCAGGCACGCAGAAAGGGGTGAATTGGTGGCTGGCACCACAAAAGAGATTTGAAGCTTTCATTCTTTCATTCAGTGAATCCCCAGATGCCTGAGGTGGGCTGTGATTACCTGAGCTCCACATCCAGTGGCTCAGCTCACCTTCCTTGAGGCTGACAAACTGCACAGTCCACTCACAGAGACCAGGTATTCATCAGCAACGAGCTGAACTTATCTGGTTAGTCTAGATGCCTACCTCTCTTTTAATACCCAGTTGTCAGGATCATTGCCTGAAATGCAATGGAGAATGGGACAAAGGGCTTCCTGTTTCCTCCACACTAGCCTTCTGAGCTACCTGGAGCAGCCACTTAAAGCAGCTGGAGTCCTGCTCGCACGCTGCCCATGTACAATTGCTTTCCTGTGGCTGGAAGCCTGAACACCTCGATTCTTGTCCCAGTGTGGCCGCACATTCCCTGTGTGCCTGGCAAACAGGTTTCTTGTTTTTCATACTAACATAGAATGATTCTCAAGAATAAACCCTTATATATAGTGCAAGGGGCGGGTGCTCAATTCTTCCAATGAAACTTGTCCCATTTCTTGACTTTCCTACTTCTCTGAGGGAGGGTTCTCATTTCTCAGTTTGGTTTCCTCTCTCCCAATCTACATAGGGAACTCAGCTAATCAAGACAAACTAATTCTTCCATTTTTAATTAATTTCAATTCAGACCCTATGGAAAGAGCCAAGTGATCCAGACTCTAGCTCCGGCTCCACCATGAGCTACATGTGTAAATTTTATCCTCTGGCCATCTGGCTTCAGTGTCTTCCTTGGTGAGGTGAATGAGCAGCCTACCTGGTCTCTAACCTTTCTTCCCTCCACCCCCAGATGAAAAGTTGCTCACTCAGGAACTTTCCTGTCAGGATGAATCCTGACAGCCTGGACCCACCTCCACTCTCTGGGACTCTGCCCTAGGTGCCCTCTTGTTTCCATTTCTTCAGTTGTTCTCTCACTAGACATAGAGCTCCTGAACTTCCTCATGATGGGAATAAAAACTACCCCCTGGCCCAGCTGCATGCCGAGAGAGCTACTACAGAATAGCTAAACCTACATATGTGCACCACCTGGTTTTTGTTTCCATAAATTGTAGCTACTTCTGTGGGACCAGCAGAGAAACCATCTAGCTGCTTCTCCTCAGTTTGATCAAACTGAAAAACATTCATTTTTCCTTTTTGCATTGTTTATTTATTTTTTATGAGGGCTCATGGCAGAATCTGGAGAGCCAGGATCCAAGAAGTTTCCCTGATTTGACTACAGGTAACATTATAACTTCTGAGCTATTCTGCGATCCCCTAGGTTGATCTTTATAATGCCCCTGAACGTCAACCTAATTTTCAGACATGTAGTATCTTGCTAAACAATTATAAATTCAGTCACATTCTCTAAACTGATACATTTCCCTTCTTTGGATGCAATTCAGGAAACCATAATTTCTCCCATTGTCAATAAGAAGAATCAGGACTACTTGAATTACATAACTTAACATTATTAGCATTATTAATGTCTGAATTTGTTCTGTCTGTCTTGATTTGTCTCCTTCTTCAACTTCATTTTTGGGGGTACCTACTATGTGCCCCAAACACTAGCTTATGTTATATTAAGCTCTCTGATGATGAAAGAGTCTTGGAGATTAAATGATCCACCCCAAGTCACACAGATGTGTGCATGCTGAGGTTCTAACCAACTCTGTCCGACTCAAAATGTGGCAGAAGTTCCACCGTCTGACCCCCCCCCTTCATCATTTCAGCTTCTACACTCTCCCACCTCCTACTCCCATCCAGTTTCCCAATGTCTCTGTGTCCCTGCCTCTCTTGACTCCTTGGCGCTCTACAGTCTGACCTCTCCTCTGCCTTGGACACTGTTGCTCTCTGGCCTTCCTCAAGTGCTCCCATGCAGGACAGAACACAGCATCTCCTTGGCTCTTCTCCTTCTGCACCTGGCTCTCTCACTGGTGGCTTTTTCTCCATCCATCAATGTTAGTATTATGGGATCTCACCTTTGCTGCCCTGATTCCTTGCTGTAATAGTCATCTCCTTGATCTATTTCATCCATTTAAGTTTTATTCAATACTTCTGTGTTGACAAGATCCAAATCTGTATCTTTACCACATGTGCAGTTGTCTGCTGGGTGTTTCTACCTGACCATTTCACAGGCATCTCAAACCCAGCCAGTCTAGGTCTCCTTTCCATGGAGCAGTTACTTCTTTATTTTGTAGCAAGATTTTTGTACAGTCACCAAAGTCAGTAACTTGGGATTCATTCAAGCCACCCTTTATTTGCTCTGCTTCTAATCCAGCCTCACATCCTTATTCCCAATGACTTTTTTTCAGATATGTCCCAAATCTTTTCCCTTTTTTTCATCTACCTATCACCACCCTATCTTCATCATTTCTATTCTTCTGTATTACAGTAGCTTCCTAAATGGTCTCTGTATTTTGCCTGTCCCCCTTCAGATCCATCTTCACATGCCACCAAAAGGAAACTTTTTTTCCAAAATGAACTTTGAAAATTCAGTGGCACCCCATCATCAGTGGAACAGGACACAAGCTCCTTATCTTTGAGAACAATGTCCTCTGTGACTCAGTTGGACCATCCGTCCACTTTGCTAGTCTCATAGTTCTTCACTCTCTGCCTCACACTTACATAGCCGAACATCACAGCTTGTCTCGTGCCTCTTGTCTCTGTGCCTTTGTGCTGTTCTTCTCTTTTAATTGGCTTGAATACCCTCCCCTCTTTCTTTGCCCAGAAGCTTCTGCCTACCCTTATAATCTCATCTGAAGGTCACCTCCTCTAGGAAGTACACACACACATGCACACACACACCAGTAATCTAAGCTGCTTTAGGACTTCCTGATTTTCCCTGAAAATATTTTACTTAGACCTATGTCATCCTATTCACATTACTTCATAACTCTCTGTTTATGTGGCTGTCATCCCTGTCAGAATCTGAGGATAGTGACTCACTCAGCTCAGTGCGTGAAAAATGCCTGGAACACAGAAGGTACTAAATAAATGTTTAGAGCACAAATGAGTGGTACACCAGGTACCGAGCAAAATTTCCACTTGTCCATCCAGATGTGGTTTTCTTTTCCTCTCTCCTCGCCTAACCTTTGTTGTCTCATCATAATTAACCCAAGCATTCATGTGACCATGCAGGTCTTAAGAGCCAGCCTAGAGAAGAAGAGAGCTTTTAGACACCCTTGGGCACAGGATAATACACAGGAAAATGCAGTCTTTGTGAATAACACTTCTGGACCTAAAAGTCTCTCAATTCAGGAAAACACAAATGAGAGCCCACAGTAGATGGCTTCTTCAAGGTGCAATTAGCTAAAGCAGAGAATAATAATAGAAGATAACCTTTATAGGTAGGGGTTACCGTGTGCCAAGCACTGTTTCAAAGATGTTGTATGGTTAATATACTTTGATTAATCCTCCGAACAACCCAATGGTTTAGGTTTCTTTTCTTCCCCTTTTGCAGACAAGGAAACTGAGGTACAGGTATTAGGTAGCTTGCCCAAGGAAACATAACCAGTAAGTGGTGTCCATGATGTTCAAATGTTTAGATGGCACAGAGAGCTGAGACCGATTCTCAGGTTGGGTTCTCATGGGCCAATTCACCTCACCTCATTTAGGACCATATGGAAACTTGAGAGCGTTGATGGCAAGGAAAGGGAAGAATTTACTTTTTAAGTACCTAGTGTGTGTCAAGAACGGCCTTAAGGCTTTTATAACAATTGCTTTATTTTTCATAATAGTTTAACAAAATAGATGCTCTTGTTTTACAGATGGAGAAACTAAGGCTCAGAGAGGGTGAAATGTCTGAGCCAGGACTGGAATGTGGGCCTGTCTGATTGTGTTGACATTGCTGTACAGTCAGGCCTCAAGGCAGAACGGGGCTAGAGCATGGGAACACGGCAGGGGACACACTACCCAGCTCCAGCAAACACAGTTCCAAGTATGAGCCCCAGAGAAACTGGTAACATAGGTCAGGCTGCGCTTGCAAGCACTGCAGTAACAAACTCGACAATATCACAGACTTAGCACAATAAAGTTTTATTTCTCATTCACAAGAATACAAAGCCCAACGTAGGACATGTCACTGTCCTTCATGGAATGGATGAACTCCAAGCTCACCATGGTGGGCAGAGTCACATAGGCTTCAACTGCCTCAGCCTTAAAATAACACATCGCATTGTCATCTTAGCCATTGACCAACACTGGTCAAATGGCCCATCCCAACCTCGGGAGGCTGGGATATGTAAGGAGGGCTTGGATATCGAGTGAGTACTATCTCTGTCTTCTTAACATCTGCCTGCTAGCCCAAGAGCTTCCTGCTTACATATACTACTTTCTTAAAAGCTGTTGATAAGGGGCTAGAGCGGTGGCTCGGCAGTTACAGTGCTTGCCTGGCATACATGAGTATACAGGTTCGAGCCCCTGCGCCCATATGCACAAGTAAGTGTCAGAGCACCGAAGGCCATGTGAAAAACTCAGTAAAAATTGATTCTATCTCTCCGTCTCTGTCTCACACTGTCCTTCTCTCTCTCTCTCTCTCTCTCTCTCTTTTTAAGCTATTGACAATATGCTTCTCATGTCTCCTGATGTGTCCCTACATCTTTCCAACACAGTCCTTTATGAAAGGGAATCCTGTGTAGAGGAAAGACTAGGAAATTCTCAGCAGGACAAATGGACAGTTGCCCTTTGAACCCTGTGCCCTGTAGGTCTGAGAGCTGTGAAATGCAACTCTCTCCCTTTGCCCGGGAGATAAAATCCACTGCTACAGACTCCTCCAGACCATCTCCTCATTGCCCAGAGGCAGGAGAGAGTGGGCCAGGGGATGGAGTGGGATGAGGGGAGGGGCATGAGGATGGGGATGCCAGAGGTCTCACTGCACTGCGGCATCAGGCTCCACAACAGAAAGCAATCCTTTTTTTTTTTTTTAAGGCATAGTGCCTCTTTCAAAATAATTTACAGTGCACAACCAAGCCTGCCGTGCAGCATTACAATCTGTCATTAAAACCCCATCCCTCTTGCCAGAGTAAATGAGCCATTTACAGCCAGGGCGCCAAGATGAACTGTTGTTATTTTTCTGCCCTTGTGTTATGAGTGTTCATGGCTCTTCTCAGACAAGCCCCTGGGGATTCCCAGAGGAGCTCTCCAGCCATCCAGGTTGGCCAAGCTTGAGGGTGGTTCCCAGATACAGTTACCCCCCTTGCATGGGCCCTGCGGGACAGCCGAACTGGGTTCCCCCAATGTGCCTGGCGATCCTGGAAACCTGTACCTGCATATTCCCCCCTCACCTCTCTCTCGCTTGCACTGGGCAAAAGCAAACACGGGAAGCTCAGCATCTCCACCTTCCCAGTTATCAGTGTTATTCATCTTCCTCAAGGCTGGGGACATGTTAATGAGCAGGTGAACTTCAGGTGAGTTGAGTATCATTGAAGAAGGTTCTTAAATCTAAAACACACACAGAGACAGGTTGGTAAGTAATAGGCAAATGTTTCAGGGTGTAAAACTCTTTCCAGTAATCTTTCAGGTCTCAGAATTCCAGCCTCTGGTGCTGTTCTGGGATATCTACTCCAGAGGAAGCAAAGGAGAATAAAATAAGCAAACCAGTCATGTTTTCATTGAGAGCGAGAGAGTGAGGGCGATTCCTCCGGCAGCGAAGGTTAGATACTGTTGGTGCAAGGAAGAGGTTTGCCCTGAGGTCTGAGGGCAGCAGGTCTATCTGACATATCTCTATCCCACCTCTCCTCGTACACATACCAGCCTGGCAGGTACATGGAAGGTGCTTGGTAAATATCTTTGCAATTGAGTTTTGCATAAAAGACTGGGTTTTTTCCCTCAAGGAGTTTACAGTTTAATTTCACCAAAAAACACATGTGTTCCTATCTCTGCTTTCTGAAGTCTGACCTATCTTTCAAAACCACCGGTCTGAATTCTTTGTTCTAATTAAGACTGCTGAGTCTGTGGCAACCTCTGCCTCACCTAATAATTTCTGAGTTACTTGAATACATAACTGTCCTCCTCATGGGCTTGTGTACTTCTTACATCGAGGAGCAGATCAGATTTATCTTGCAGCTCCCTTAGTGCCTGGCATAAAATACTCAATAAACACTTTAAAACATGAGTGAAGCTTACTAAATATTCTGTTTTGTGAGACACGGACCCAAAGTTCTCCAAACTTTAAAATAAGGATAATAATAATACGCACATAGAATCAGTGAGATAGCATATATAAAATTCTTAGCACAAGCTCCTGTCATTGTACCCTCCAGGGTAGGTCTTCTCAGCATTATTTATCCCTCCTTTGCTCCCATAAGAATGGTCAGATTCCAAGATACCAGGTTTTCCGTGACAGCTTCTCTGGGAGGATGTTATTTTCATCCATTGCATACTCTGTTGCACACTCCTCCTCCACTCAGGCATTGAGTGTGACCTTCCCAAGCTTAAGAGTGGTATGGTCTGAGATGGGGTAGTGGAGAATCCTGTTTTCATCTACCCTGTACAGAGTTAACTAGGGATCGGGAGCTATGCATTGGTTCTTACGCCCAGAGCCCAAGCCGATAATGAGTCCCATTTCAAACATGTAGCCATCTCCTTCTATCACCACAAAAACTACTAAGCCCATAGCTGCTACAGAGGCCAATTAACCTCATGATGCTCTTGACAAGCATCAAGGCATCCTAGCTTCAGACACCCTTTGTGTAGGCATGAGCTTTTCTTTTTTTTTTTTTCTTTCTCTCTCTCCTTTCTTTTTTTTTTTTTTGAACAACCATACAAGTTTTTAACAAAATAATATAAAATGTGTATAGTTTCTGGATACTATATTTACCCACAGGAGTGCCCCCCCAATTACCCACCCATATCCTTCCCTTTCCTTACCCACAATATCTCTAAAAAAGTATTAGGCTGTATAACATTACACCTTATCTGTATTTAACACATGATAATAGACCACCTTACTCAATGGCCAGGGTCTAGTTCCAACCTCCACAGATGAGTGGAGACATTGGACACTTGGTTCTCTGAGTTAAGCTGATATTACTAAGCATAATTTCTTCCATAGCCATCCATTTACCTTCAAAGGCTGCAATATCATTGTTTCTAATTGCTGTGTAAAATTCCATGGTATATATGTACACAGTTTTTGGATCCATTCATCCAGTGAGGGACCTCTGGGTTATTTCCATAGTCTAGCAATAGTAAATTGAGCTGCTATGAACATAGATATTGCTGTGTCACTATAATGTGCTGATTCTAAATCCCCTGGAAAGATACCCAGGAGTGGAATAGCAGGGTCGTATGGTGGGCTCATTCCTAGTTTTTTGAGGATTCTCCAAAATGCTTTCCAGAGGGGCTGTACCAGTCTGCAGCTCCACCAACAGTGTGTTAGTGTCCCTATCTCTCCACAGCCTCTCCAGCATCTATTATTGTTTATTTTCTTCATTTTTGCCATTCTGACTGGCATAAGGTGGTATCTTAATGTGGTTTTCATTTGCATTTCTCTGATTACTAGTGATTTAGAGCACTTTCTGAAGAGAAAAGGCTTCCCCAGCACCTCCGAGACTGATCAGGAAATCTCCAGCTTTTCTCCAGTATTTTGAGGTGCATTTGGGGGATTAGCAATATGAATCACCAGTCCTAATCTCTCATTTCTTTTTAAGAGAATGGGACCGTGCAAGAGAAAGAGAGAGAGAGGAGAGGAAATAGAGAATAAGTTTTATTTCATTTTTCATGTGGCTTTCATTGCTCTGACGCTTTGTTATGTGTGCAGTGCTGGGGTTTGAACCTGTGTCCTTGCGCATGCCAGGCAAGCACCATAACCACCGATCCACTGTTCCAGCCCCAGGCATAAGCTTTTCAGCTGGTAGGAAAAGTTTTATATCCACACCTATCATAGAGGTGCAAGGTACAAAGATAAGAGAGAAGGTTGATTGGTGGAGAGGAAGCTTGTTGGAAGAGACCACCTTGTCCACCTTCTCTTTTCATAGTATTTTTTCCCTCTAACATCTTTATCATGGTCTTAAATAATCATAGTGCCATCAAATTAATTTTAAAACGTACAAGTGCAACCCCTATGAGAGACTATGTGGGTGGGAGGTGGCTTCATTGAAGAAGAAATAGGGCTTTATAAAGGTAAAACAAGAGGAAGGATGTTTCTGGGCAAGAGAAGGAAGCACGTGGCCTATTAAGGAAGAAGAGAATAGTAAAATGTGGCAGGAACGAGTGGCGAGGGAAAGAACTTTAGAGTCTGACCAAACAGTAGAGAGCCTGAATTGAGATGCCGAAGACAGTACTAGAGACACAAAAGCAAACCAGAAGTTTTTGAGAAAAAAAAAATGACATAAGCGATCTGCATTTTGGAGAAGTTTGTCTGGCGGCAACATGGAGGATGGATAAGTGGCAGATGGAGAAAATCTAAGAAGATGACCACTGATTAAGAAGCTGTTGCCAGGTACAGTGACACAGTCCTATAATCCAGGCTGCTTGGGAGGCTTAGACAAAAGGATCACAAGTTCAAAGCCAGCCTCAGCAACTTAAGAAGGCCCTAAGCAACTTAGGGAGACCCTGTCTCAAAATTAAAAAAGAAAAAAGGGCTGGGGATGTAGCTCAGTGGTTAAGCACCCCTGAGTTCAATCCATGGTACAGTGGCAGGGGTGGGGGCATGAAAGAAATTGTCGTAGTATTGTCAAAGAACTGCTGGTGAAAGATGGGAGTGGATTATGTCCAATGAAAAACACAGGGAAGATAGAAGAAGGCATTCTATGATGAGAAATAGATTTGGAGACTGAGTAGTACTGTGGAGGGAAAGCAAAAGAAAAGATTAAAGACAGCTGGCTGGTTTCAATCCAGCACAATGGAATGGATAAGAATGGCCCTAAAGTAAGATGGAGATTCTAAAAGTGGGTAGTAAGTTAGCGTGATGATTCCACTTGGGTCGTTCACTTTTGAGATAACAATAGCAATTAGAAATATAGACCTGGAGTTCAGGATGGGATATGAGCGAGAGATACAGATTAAAAAGTCATCAAAACATAGGTGGCATAGAAAATATGGGAAAAATGAGATCATCCAAGGGAAGGATTAGAATAAAAAGAGAAAGCCAGAGCCTGAGCTTGTGTGTCCTTTCTCTTCACAGTACTCTTTAGACCTGCCCACAAACCTCAGGGTGTCGCAAAGATAACTCTACCTAATTTTTGGCCATGTGCAAGTACCCTCTCTAGAAGGGCCAGATTTCTTCATCCACAACCTCAGGGGTTGGACAGGATGGTCCACGTTCTATGAAGCTATGTTTAGAGAACATGCAACAAGCTGGCTGTTTTTAGGAAGGAACATTCTGAAGTAGAATTAAGCACAGGTTCAAAACAGGGAAGACACTTTTGGGTGCTGGTCCCAGGTAGGCAGAACTCAGCTACTGATTTGCCCATCACATCACCCCAATAGCCTTTAGCTGCCGTAGCTCACACTCAACATGAAGAAAAATGATGGGAGCTGAGAGCTGTTTGGAGATGGCCAAAGAACATTGGTATTATACCTTGGATCTTAAGGGTCCCCCAAAGCCTCACGTGTTAAAGTCTTGTTCTCAGTTTGGCACTGGAGAAGTAGGAGGTGGCAGAAACTTTAGGAGGTGGAACCTGGTGGGAGGTTTTCAGGTCACTGGGAGTGTGTCCTTGCAGGGAGTTGTAGGCCCCAAGTTTCCTCTTCCTCTCTCTTGCTGCCTGGCTATGAGGTGAGCAGTTTTGCCCTGCCATGAACTCCTACCATGATGTGCCATCCGAGGCCCAAAGTAATTAGACCTCTAGGACTATGATTATGTTACTTATTTGTCACAGTAATGAAAAGCTTACTAATATGACTGTTCTACAAAACTGTCAATACACATGAAGTAAGAAGGGCGAATTCAGAAAGCCTACCTGCTCAGCACACAAGGCCCAGATGTCTGACCTTTGCCAAGCCCAAGCTCATCCCATCCTCTGTAGAACTTGTCTCAGCATCACCCAGACTGTTTTCAAGTGACAGAACATTTGGCTCTCAGTTTTCAGTGTCTGCTACACAGCTTTCTTTCTCCCACCCCCATCGCAATCTTCTGCCTCCTTCTAGTCTAATTTGCAAGTAAATTACTTAAGGAATGAATTTGGGAGCCATTACTAGGGAAATAGAAGGCAGACATGGTGGGAAGGGTAGAAGATGCTTTTGTTACTTCCTGCTGTGCCCAACGATTAGAAGGCATTCTGGAAGCCCTTCCCAGTGGCCAGGAATTGGCCATAGCATGAATAAACTTGATAGTAGGTTTGGGATGCTACTGACACTCAAGTCAAGGAGACCTGCATGGGAATGGAGGGAGGAACAGGGACCTTTTCCTTCCATCGTGTCCTTCCCTGGGTGCCACCTACATACTCTTCCTGTCAGGGCCTTGTATTTAGTTCTAAATTGTTTGTTTGTGTGTGTGTGTGTGTGTGTGTATTTTCTTTCTTCCATTATATTCTGAGCTCCTCAGGACAGCATTTTGCATTTCTTTGTATTCGCCCTGGCAGTCCCTTGCATGTTCTAAGTAATAATTGGAATTCGTTAAGTCTGATTTCAAGCAGTTCCAAACTCTTTAATGTAGGAGGTGCCTCAAAGGCAATAGTCTGGTTTGAGAGAAACTTGGGGACTTTTCTTAAAGCACATTTCATAAATGTGAGAAAATAAAACTGCATATCTAAGAACAGGATGGGAGGGGCTTCATGACTTCCTCCCCAAGTCACTCCTTATTTATCACCACTTGATTGACTGGCTGAAGAATCAATATTTCCAATGGCTAAAGGTTGCTGGGGAAAAAAGGCAAAAAATAAAAGAACTTTACGTTTCTTCTAATTCTTGGAACATCTAATAAAAATTTTAAGATCCTCCAAAGTAAGGGCCGAACTCTATTGGTAGAAGTACTTCCAGAAAAAGAAAAGAATATTGTTAAAACCTGAAAGCATCTTAGAAATAAAGCAGTAGAACTCTTTATTTTCTAAAGAGTAAAATGGAAATCCAGTGAAATTAAGTGATTTGTTCATGATCATACAGCTGTTCAGTAAAACCAAGATTTCTGAGATTCACTGCCTTTTACTTAAACCAATGGTTTTCAACCTTGGGGAGTTTTAAAACTGCTAATGCCAGATCTATCCCAGACCAATTAAATCAGTACCTATGGAGATCAGGCTCAGACGCCATGGCTTTTAAACAAACAACAAAACTCCATAGGGTTGAGAACCACTGCTCTATCCTGTCGGGTTTTTTCTCAAAATGAGTTTAAAGAATTTTAAAATACCTATTGAGTATCTACTGTGTGCAAGTCTCTGTGTTAAGAAGCTGTGTAGAAATTAGTTTGGGGGAGGGGAAGCAAGGTCATCACCTAGGTTTCAAGCTAATAAATACAAGAAATTATAAAGGAATAGCATCTTCCAATCTTCACTCCATCCTCTTGATAATGGCAGATGCTACTAATCGATATTTGTCACCCTTTTCCTGGCTCAGATATGGTGTTATAAATGTTTTCAACCATGAGGCTCTAGGCAGATGTTTTCACTTGATCTCTTGATACCCACTTGCTATTTTTGGACAAGTCATATATATGTGGCTGGAGTTGAATGAATGAGGGGAATGATGTAGTTTGGATCTGGAATATCTCTCAAAAGCCTGTTTGTTGGGCTGGAGCGGTGGCTCAGCGGTTTCGGCGCTTGCCTGGCAAGCACGAGGACCCGGGTTCAAACCCAGCACCACGTACA
>PVKS010039367.1:0-17314 GCA_004027875.1 Aplodontia rufa | reverse complement strand
TGCTAGGTGAGAACAGCTCTACCACTGAGCTAAAAGTGGAGATTTTGCAGCCTATGGTACAAAGACTGTTTTTGTACCATCCACAAGATAAGAATGTTTTACATTTTTAAAGTGTTTAAAAATAATATATGACAGACACCATATGTGGCCCACAGTGCCTAAAATATGTTGAAAAAATGTGCTAACCCCCTATCTATAGCTACATACACACCAATAATATGGATTAGTTTTAGAAATAGTCAAGACATGTGCTATCCAAGACAGTCACCATTAGCCACATGTAACTACTTAAGTTTAATATAAATTATAAATGATGAAATCCAGTACTAGTCACCACAGTGTCAAAACAACTAAAACCAAAATGATTTTTTTAGTAGTATATATGATGAAATGGAGTAATATAAAAAGGGAAGGAAAGGAATATGAACACAGATTGGGGTGACGCTGGGCCAGGGAGGGCTGGGGAGCTACATACCCAGGGGCTGATGCAGTTAGTGTGAGCTGGACCTGCACTGCCACCCACAGTCCATAGTAAGACGACTTTGCACCATTGTTATGCAAGAGGTGTGATTTTCCTGCAGAAATTTCAGCAAAGGTTTTTTTAATCTCTGGGAATGTCACCTGTAAGGATGCTAGATATGTTTTGATGGGCCACAAGGTGGCACTCTTGCTCTTGAAATTATGACTCAGCATCATTTCCTTCTTCAGTAGAAGCTGTACAGAAAGGTCAGTGAGGCTGCCATCTTACCTGCTAGTGTTGATTTCACCTTGAAATAGATTCATTCGCCTTAAACCTGAAATTGCAGCAATTCTTCTCACTCAGACCTTGGAGTGCTAATTTAATGAGTTCTACATTCTGATGACTGTTTCAGTACAATATAGTCAGTGGGTGTTATTTTAGAAAATAACACATCCAATATTTTAAAAAATTTTATTGCGTTGTGTTGTTGTACAATTGTAAATGCATATGTAGTAACAGTATGATGTGCCCCTGATCCTAATCCAGAATCACCCCACATCACCCACGTCCCAGTCTCTTGAGTCTTCTATATTTACCCATCTAACAGATACAAATGTCTTTATGTGTGTGTATGTGTGTGTGTGTGTGTGTGTATGATTGTGCATTTTCCATTTTAATGAAATAAAGACATAACTGCCTTCAGTGGCACACATCTGTAATTCTAGCTCCTCAGGAGGATGAGATGGAAGGATCGCAAGTTTCAGCCCAACCTGGGCAACTTAGACTCTGCCTCAAAATAATATTTTTCTTTTTAAAGAATCAATTTTATTTATTTTTTCATCTGGCAGTTGTTTCTTAGACGCTTAGTTGTGTATGTGGTGCTGGGGTTTGAACCCGGGTCCTCACGTATGCCAGGCAAGCGCTCCAACCGCCGAGCCACTACTACAGCCCTCAAAATAAGATTTTTTAAAAAGGACTGTAAATAGGACTAGAGTACTTGTCTAGCACATGTTGAGGCCCTGTGTTTAATCTCCAGTACAGCACCAAAACAAAAACAGAAAACAAACAAAAAAAACAGACACAAAGTATGATAAGCACTCCCTTTTTTTTTTTACTGGGGATTGGACCAAGGGGTGCTTAAGCACTGAGTCGCATCTTCACCCTTTTTATTTTTTATTTTGAGACAGAGTCTCACTAAATTGCTAGGGCTTTGCTAAGTTGCTGAGGCTGGCTTTGAACTTGCAATCTTCCTTCCTCAGCTTCCTGAGTTACTGGGATTACAGGTGTGCGCCACCATGCCTGACCAATAAACCCCTATTTTATGTTTGGATTTCAGGAAGTCTTTTAACAGGAAAGAATCCAGACATATTTACCTAATAAACAGCAAGTTAGGCCTTACCTGGCCTTGGAATTGTTAGTCCTGGACTTGAGCCTTGGAGTAGGTCTCAGTAAGAACAGGAGCTAATTTATTTTTCAAAGTGTTAAAACTACAGCTCTTGGGCTGTGTTACCACTTGGCCTCAGGAACCTTCTGGGACAGGAGGTGACCAGTGGAATGGTATCATCGGTTTAAAACACAGGATTATAGCTAGAAATTAAGGAGTCCATGTTGCCTGCAAGTCGTTGAGTTGAAACTGGGAAGAAGATGTGTGATCAGCATCTGGAGTCAGGCAAGGTGATAAAATCAAGAACCCCAGGTCAATATGGAAGCCAAAGAAGCTAGTGATACAGGTTGCAAGGTCAGGTGCCCACCTCACTCCATACTAATTATGGAATTTGGGGCAATGTAATAATGTCTCTGAGAGCTCATGTACTTCTTTTTTTTTTTTCTTTCTTTTTTTTTTTTTTTTGTACAAGGGATTGAACCCAGGGGCGTTTAACCACGGAGCCACATCTCCAACCCTTTTTTTCGTTTTGAGATAGGATCTTGCCAAGTTGTTCATGGCCTTGCTCATATGCTGAGGCTGGCTTTGAACTTGTGATACTCCTGCCTCAGCTTCCCGAGTTGCTGGGCTTAACAGGCATGTGTCACCATGCCTGGACCCTGTTTTTTTTTTTTAAATAAAACCTAGATTATAAAGTTAACCTTGGATAATAAAAGGTTGTTGTAAAAATTAAGTATATCTGCCCCTTTCCCAAAGAAGAAAAGATGAAGATAATTTTTTTCTGGTTACCCTAAATTTGTTTATTTTCTCCTTGCAACAGGAAGATTGAGGAAGTTGGGAGTGTTAAATGGTGCGAAGCAATTTAAATGAAATAAGTACACTACAGTGCTTGACATTTGCGGGGGGGGGGGGGGGGCTCAAACCTACGGTGTCACATGCTGGGCAGGTGCAGCGTGTGTGTTTTTGAAGGGTGCATAGCTCTTAACTATGATTCTGCAAGCCATAATGCTGAAATTTTGCTCTACTTCCTAAATGTCAAGTCCTTGTTAATTTTAGCTGGAGGAGAGCAGGAACGTTCAGAAGCAAATGAAGATTCTGCAGAAGAAGCAAGCCCAGATCGTAAAGGAGAAAGTTCACTTGCAGAGTGAACACAGCAAGGCTATCTTGGCAAGAAGCAAACTGGAGTCTCTTTGCAGGGAACTCCAGCGTCACAATAAGACCCTGAAGGTTAGTTGGTTCATTTTCCTGTCTTTCAGGAGGGGCTTATTCAGTTGGTTTTATAATTACCTGTGCCTGCTTGAAATGAACTCATGTCTCCGCTTGGAGACAGAAGTACTCCCGTTTCCCTGCTTTGCTTGCACTGATGCGGTGAGACCAGCCTTCTCTGTGTAAGGTTTGCTTTCCTGTTCCAGGAAGCACTCCTGACTTCCCTCACACTTGGTCACAGGGAGTCTCTGCGGGACTAATGTTTATACCATGGCTATGTTGCTTGAAACCAGTGTGGGCAGCGCAGGCGTGCCAGGTTTCTGCTGGGCACTGATGTAGTTGATCACCATGTCTGCAGAACTGCCATGAGATGAGAAGCTAGTAAGAGAATTGAGTGCTGAGTCTGAGGGCTGTATCTCCTGAATGCTCTAGCCCACTCTCAGCTATGGTTTGCTAAGTACTTTTACAGTGGCATTCACACCTTGGCCAGTGATAAAGAAAGAATGAGCAAGTATTCAAAGATGTCAGATACCCCTTTCTGCAACAGTTCCCCAAGGCCCTAGGGATAGGAGCACTCAAAAAATGGATCTTCACCTGATGTGGGAGCCATTGATTGCCTCTTTTGCCTTTGAATCCTTGGATTTAGATTTTAATAAAGATAGGTAGTGTTTTTCCCCCTGTAACAACTCATTTTGAAGCTGGGCGTGGCAGTGCTTGTAATCACAGTGACTTGGGAGGCCCGAGGCAGGAGGATTGTGAGTTCAAGACCAGCCTCAGCAACATAGCAAAGATCCTGTCTCAAAAGAAAATTTTAAAAATGTGGGGAGGGGTTGGGGATTTAGCTCAGTGGCAGAGCGCTTGCCTATCACGCGCAAGGCCCCGAGTTAGGTCCTCAGCCCTGAAAAAAAATAAAAATGCAGGGAGGCGAAGGTTGGGGATGTGGCTCAGGGGTAGAGTGCCACCAGGTCTGACCTCCAGCACCTAAAAACAAAAGCATTTTGAGTGGACTGCTGCTGTTTAGACATGGAAAGTTCTTTTGATACTTGTATCCTACCAAGAGTTGAATGTAAGCTATTAATTTTTTGTTTTTCTTTTACAGTGCTAGGGATTGAACCCAGAGATTGAATGAACCATAACCCTAGCCCTAAAGTAATGTTTTTATTTTTTTGTGCATTATAATTTTATATACAGGATTCATTTTCTTCCTTTATTTTCTTTTCTTTTTTTTGGGTTTTTTTTTTGTTTTTAGGGACAGTGAGAGAGAGAATCTTTTATTTAGTTTTTTTGTGTGGCTCTTGTTGCTCCAATACTTCATTGCATATGTGGTGTCAGGGTTCAAACCTGCATCCTCATGCATGGTAGGCAAGCACTGTAACTGCTGAGCCACCACTCCAGCCCCAATAACAGGATTTTTTTTTTAAAGAGAGAAAGGGCTGGATTGGTGGCTCGATGGTTACGGCGCTTGCCCTGCATGCATGAGTACACGGGTTCACATCCTAGCACCTGCGTACACAGCTAAGTGTCAGAGCAATGAAAGCCATGTGAAAAACTCAATAAAAATTGATTCTCTCCGTCTCTCACTGTCCTTCTCTCTAAAAAAATAAAATAAAATAAAATAAAAAATAGAGAAAGAGAGAATAAATTTTTTAAATTTGTCTTTCCATCCAATCTTCATTTCTCCAGCATTTAGTGGTACGTGTTACTGGGGTTTGAAATCAGGAACTCACACATGCTAGGCAAGTGCTTTAACTGTGCTGAGCTACCGTGCCAGCCCCAATAACAGGATTCTTTTCTTTCTTTTTTTTTTTTTTTTTTTTTATGAAAGAGGGACAGATTGAGAGACAGAATTGATTTTTATTTAGTTTTTCATGTGGCTTTCGTTGCTCTGACACTTCATTGTGTACATGGTGCTGGGGTTTGAACCTGCATACTCGCACATGCTAGGCAAGTGCCATAACCTCTGAGCCACACTGCTCCAGTCCCCATAACAGGATTCTTATTGATACATTCGTACATGTCTTTTTTATTCCCTCATACCCCTCTCCTGCTCCCCACCTTCTTCCCCAGATCTCTTTCTAATCTACTAGTCTCTCTTCTATTTTAATGAAGTCTCTTCTTTTTTCTCTCTAGCTTTCAAATACAAAAGAAAACATGACCCTTGACTTTCTGAGTCCAGCTAATCTCACTTGGGATAATATTCTCTCTCCGCTTTCATCCATTTTCCTGCAAATAACATAATTTCCTCTCTTTATAGCTTAATAAAACTCCATTGTGTACATATACCACATTTTTTTATTGAGTCACTTTTCAGTGGGCACCTAGGTTGGTTCCATAATTTGGCTGTTGTGAATTGTGCTGCTGTAAATACAGGGTGCATGTATCCCAATAGCAGGCTGACTTTAATTCATAGTTTGGAAAAATACTGAGGAGTTGTTTAGCTGGGTCTTGTGGTGGCTCCACACCTAATCTTTTGAGGAATTTCCGTACTGATCTCCATAGTGGTTGTACTAATTTACAATGCACCAAAAGCATGTAAATGTTCTTTTCCCTTGCACCCTCACCAGCATTTATTATTTATAGTCTTGATGATTCTTATTCTACGGGAGTGAGATGAAATCTCAGTATACTTTTCATTTGCATTTCCCTGATTGCTAAAGATGTTAAACATTTTTCATATATTTGTTGGCCATTTGAATTTCTTCTTTTGAGAAATGTTGATTTATTTCATTTGCCCATTTATTGATTAGGTTTTGGGGGTTTTGGTGGGTTTTTTTTTTAATTTTTTTAAGCAATCTTTTTTTAGCTTTTCATGAGTTTCATTCCTCAGACACTTTGTTGTGTACGTGGTGCTGGGGTTTGAACTCTAGTCCTTGGGCTTGCCAGGCAAGCACCTTAACCACTGAGCCACCACTCCAGCCCCTGGTGTTACTTTTTAAATTTAAATTTTATTTACTTATTTATTTTTGGTGGTAGTGGGGATTGAAGCCGGGGGTATTCTACCACTGAGCAGCCTCCAGCCTCCCCCCACTTTTTTTTTTTAAAGAGAATGAGTGAGAGAGAAATAATCACTTTTTTTTTAAATCTTGTCTTAGTTTTTCCAACACTCAGTTGTGTATGTGGTGCTGGGTTTGAACCCAGGTCCTCACACATGCCAGGCAAATGCGCTACCACTGAGCCACTGCTCAAGTCCCAGCCACAGCCCTTTCTATTTTTATTTCGAGACAGGGTCTCACTATGTTGCTGAGGCTGGCCTTGAATGTGTGTGATCATCCTGTCTCTGAAGTTAATGTGTATCAGAGGCATGCACCACCACACTCGGCTTGAGTTTATATGTTCTAAATGTTAGTCCTTTTGTAAGGGTGCTGGCGAAGTGCTCTCTTCACACTTTTATTTCCTGTGCTGTGCAGAAAATGATTTAATAAAAAATCCTATTTTGTTTTTTGTTTTGTTTTGGTGGTGGTGCAGGGATTTAACCCAGGGCCTCACACTTGCTAGGTGAGCACTCTACCACTGAGACACACTCCAGTCTAATACGTAATATTTTATTGTTGTTGTTTTGTTTTTTACAGAGAGAAGGAACAAGAGAGATAGAGAGAATCAATTTTATTTAGTTTTTCATGCGGCCTTCATTGCTTGGACACTTCATTGTGTACATGGTGCTGGGGTTTGAACCCATGTCCTCGCACATGCAAGGCAAGCACTGTAACCACTGTGCCACCGCTCTAGCCCCATAAGTAATATTTAAAATAAGGATTCCATTTGTCCTTTAACCCCTCCAGAAGGAAAATGTGTGGCCCAGAGAGTTGGCCATAAAAGGAGCTCTTATCTTCTTAGGTTGATATGATTCCCTATACAACCAACAAGGAGAGAGAAGTCCTTACCTTGTATTTGAGCACAGTGGATTTTGGATGTCGTATCGTACTTAAATTTGGACAAATTTGTGTCTCTCCTTATCTATTTTGGGAAAGAAGCTTGCTTTTAGATGAGAATCTTGTGGTTACAAGTAAGGGGGAGGACTTGTAGTTCAGAAGCATCATTTCAGGGTAGCAAAAATGAACCCGTAGCTTTTGTGAGTATCTTATCTATAGATCTATTAACAGAAATTATTTTGAATACTAAGGAGGAAAATATGCAACAGGCACGAGAGGAAGAGGAACGACGTAAAGAAGCAACAGCACATTTCCAGATTACTTTAAATGAAATCCAGGCCCAGCTGGAACAACATGACATACACAATGCCAAACTCCGCCAGGAGAACATTGAACTGGGAGAGAAGCTGAAGAAGCTCATTGAGCAATATGCACTGAGGGAAGAGGTAAAGGTGCACTCAGTTGGTTTAGAGAGCTTGTCACAAATACCACTATTCACAACTAGAGTATAACTACTGTCACAGGATGTTTTAGAACTTATGGTGGAAGCTACTCTGACACTTCATCGTGTATATGGTGCTGGTGTTTGGACCGGCGTCCTCGTGCATGCCAGGCAAGTGCCATAACCACTGAGCCACCCACCGCTCCAGCTCCAGCTTCAGATTTTTTTTTAAAGTTTCAGATTATTTTTTTGCAGTATTGGAGATTGAACCAATGGCCTCACGTATGCTAGGGAAGCCTTCTACCACTAACTAAGCTGTCCTCCAAGCCCTATATTTTGGTTTTTATTTTTGGTGCTGGGATCCACCCAGGGCCTTATGCATGCTCAGCATGTGCTCTAAGCACTGATCTGTACCACCAACCCCATGATTTTTTTTTCATGAGGGTTTTTCTAGCATCTCTGAGAAGGCATGTTCTGATGTCTTTGTTGTGTATAAATGCCACGTGACTTTTGTTTGGAAGTACTACTGAGCTTTCACGAAATGTGTAATATGTATTGGGTACTAACATATTATACGATTCCACCATTGCATTTATCTTTACAGCTATGCAAGATGAGTGTGGTTATCCTGAAGCTCAGATGTGGGTAAATTCGGTAGAGCAGGAATTTGCCCAGAGCTGCACGCCAGCCAGACTTTGACCTTGACCATTGCTATCTATCATATGCTGCCTCCTGCTGAGCAGTCTGGGGAAAACTTAATGGGTAGAGCAACGGAATTATGTGTATGATGTATGGATTTAATAGTTTGATCTCCTTATCTGTCTTTGTGTTGATGCAGTTTGAGATTTTCAGTGGAGGGCATAAAAGGAAGTACAAAGGTGATGATGGGGAAGGCACAGCTCCCCCACGGCTTGCTAATGGGGCAGTGCTTCTGTAGGTGAGGGACCATTTGCAAGGTATGTCGAGCAGTGCTTCTGCAAGCAGAGAGACAGAACGACCTAGTTGTGGTCGTATTAGCAGAGAGCATGGTGTTGTAACTGGTGTTCTGGGTCATCCCCATTGTGTTCCTTTCTCCATGAAGTGATGGAAGGAATTTTACTTTTCCCATAGCATATTGATAAAGTATTCAAACATAAGGAACTGCAACAACAGCTTGTGGATGCCAAACTTCAGCAAACGACACAGCTGATAAAAGAAGCTGATGAAAAACATCAGAGAGAGAGAGAGTTTGTAAGTTATTTTTTTTACAAAAAGTTACTGCCAAAATTGTAACCAAAGCCATTTAAAACATTTAAATTTAACATGGCATTTAATATTGTACTTGAGCCATGCTTTTTCCTCTGGAAAATATGTCATTTATGTGTATGTGCATGTGTGTGTGTCGCTACTGGGGTTCTAACTGAGCCTCATATGCCCGGCAAGTACTGTATCCCTGAGCTGCATCCCCAGGCTTTTTTATTTTTTATTTCTAGAAAGGGTCTAAGTTGCTGAGGCTGTCTTCCAACTTGGCAATCCTCTTGCCTCGCTCTTCTGAGTAGCTGGAATTACAAGCACTGTGCCTGACACTTCTTTTTATTGTTGTTTTTTTTTTGTACTGTGGATTGAATAATCCAGGAGCGTTCAAGCACTGAATTACATCCCTAACTTCCTACCCTTTTTTTAAAAAAAAATTGAGACAGGGTCTCGTTAAGTTGCTGAGGCTGGCTTTGAATTTGTAATCCTCCTGCCTCAGCTGACCGAGTCACTGGGATTACAGACATGCTCTACTGTGCCCAGCCTTTTTGACTTTTTTTTTTAAGAGCGAGAGAAGGAATTGATTTTATTTAGTTTTTCATATGGCTTTCATTACTCCGACATTTGGTTGTGTTCGTGGTGCTGGAGTTTGAACCTGTATCCTGGAGCATGCCAGGCCAGCACCATAGCAGCTGATCCACTGTTCCATCCCCTGCCCCCTCTTTTTTAAATTAATATTCCCTGTCTTTTTTTTTAAGAGAGAGGGACAGTGAGAGAGAGAGAGAAAGAGAGAAACAACTTTATTTAGTTTTTCACATGGCCTTCGTTGCTCCAACACTTAGTTGTGTACATGGTGCTGGGGTTCGAACCCGAGTCCTTGTGCTTGCCAGGCAAGTGCCAAAACTGCTGAGCCACGGCTCCAGCCCCTCCATCCCCCTTTTTAACTTTTTTTTTTAAAGAGAGAGGGACAGTGAGAGAGGCAGAGAAAGAGAGAAACAACTTTATTTAGTTTTTCACATGGCCTTAGTTGCTCCAACACTCAGTTGTATACGTGGTGCTGGGGTTTGAACCCGGGTCCTCGTGCTTGCCAGGCAAGCGCCGAAACCGCTGAGCCACCGCTCCAGCCCCCCTTTTTAACTTTTTAACCAAAAATATACTAGAGAGGTCAGACCAAGTTATTGGAAAATGTACACTTGTTTGATTTTTCTGTATTTATTTCATTTCTTATCAGGTTCAAGAATTGTGGTAATGTTTTAGCACATTAAATTTCATAATTCTCTTGAACATCAAACATGGGTCTTCTGTATATGGTCACATTTTACTATTAAATAAGCAATTTGCAAGTAGAGAAACTGTTCACTTAGTTATGTGTAATTTTTTATAAGATTTTAGTAGGATTCTCTACACTCTAGTCACTTTCATTAGTCTGAGTGTGAGCTCACATGATGTTGTCTTTTTGATAATTTTGAGTATAGTGGATCTCACTGGGTATATGATCATATGCAAATTCAATGAAATATGCTTGTCCAAAAAAGTACTAAAAGTGAGGCTCGAGTATAGTAATGTGGACTGTCCATCCAGCATTCCCTCAAGCAGCCCAGGCCCCAAGGTAGGTGTGGTGTGAAGACACTTTTTGTAATGGCCCGCATGAGGTCAACATGGAATGCTGAGCACGAGTCTAGGGTTTATAGCGACATTTTTCACATGGTTTGGTTCTTCCACATGAACTGAAAGTGGTATATCCAATGCTCAATTGAAGAAATGTTTATTATTTCCAGAATTGGAGTGTAAATTTTACACACATGTATATACTGTCTGGTTGATTCAATAAGACTTTTGAAAACTTATTTGGACTGTGTGACACTTTACTTCAGGGGCTAAATTTCACACCTGCATAACTGTCTTAAAAACTCAAGTACGTAAATGAAAGGTTCTATTCCTTCCTCCTGTTTTGTAAAAATATGCTCAGAAACTAGGTCTCAGATTTCATTGCTGTGCTCTGCGCCCTTTTACTAGGTCTCATCTGGTACTTTTTCTGCTTATGCAGTGAAAGATTATTCCTTTATCTGTAAGTGTGAACAAGGGGAATGGATCAGAGGTACTGGCAAGTGATCGAACAAAATGTTGTTTTGGGTTGTGCTAAAACAGAACAAGGATGAGGCTTGACCATATCATCATTTGACATGTGTAGTCATACTTGTAATTGCTATTAGTATTTTGCCAGAATGTTTCTGTTTTCTAGTTATTAAAAGAAGCAACAGAATCGAGGCACAAATATGAACAAATGAAACAGCAAGAAGTACAACTAAAACAGCAGGTAATTTGACAGCAGGGGATAGAATTTCTGACAAAAACCCATGGTTTGTTTGAAACATACCTTGAATCTCTTCTAAGGTGGTTCTACTTGTTCCTAACCAGAGCTACCAAAACTGAGGAAGAGATCCCATGTCCTTGGAAGTTTCTTCCTCCTTTAGGGTGACCAGCTCATCCCCATTTACTAAGGACTTGTCTGGTTTTAGCACTGACAACCCCACGTCCCAGTTGCCTCCCCACCTATGCTGGCTCTCAGGTCAGCGAGGACGATTGGCCACCCTACCTTATGTCTCCTTTCCATGATTCCAGATAACCTCCTCCTTTCTCAGTCTGCTCCCATGTGTGTCATTCTAACTTCCCACTAAAGGAAAATTGATAAATCTCCAGATTGCACTTTTTTTTTACCAAGTTGCGATATGTGAAATTGCTTACATATAAAATATCAGTTTTATATAGTTTAATCTCTTTTTCCTGGAATCTTGTGCCATAAGCTGTTTTACAAACCAATGCTGGTGACATAGTTCCACTCCTAGGTAGTCTTGTGGTATTTTTAATCAGGGCCCTCACTCCTTTTCAGTCCAAACCCTTACATGTAAGTGTATCCTTTTATAATCTCTGTGATGCCCTGTGTGGCATCAGCATAGTATAGTAGGTGCCATGTCTTTTCTCCCAGAAAAGTTATAGAGAAGGCTGTCTTTAGAGACAGTTGAAATTAGGTATATCTGTAAGTCACCCCTTTTTAGGTAACTGGATTGCATTGTTGAAGAAGGTGTTTATTCATAGATTTCTTTAATGTAAGGACTCTAATTCTAAAATATCCACCAAGACTAGAATGAATCTCAGTGAATACCTCTGGTAGGTGTTATTTTTCTTCGGGAACATTTTACAGTGTTCATGGCCATTAACTTCCTATAAACCTGTTTTTTTTTTGTACCGGGGATTGAATCTAGGGGTGCTTAACCACTGAGTCACATCCCCCAGCCCTTCTTATTGAGACAGGGTTTTGCTAAGTTGCTGAACATAACCTTAAACTTGCGATCCTCCTGCCTCAGCCACCTGAACCTCATGTATTGGCATATGCCCAGCAAGCTAACATATTTTAAGAGTAAAAATTCAAGAGGTGTCAGAAGTCTTTGGAACTTTTCACTTTGAGTTATTATGATCATGCCAGAATACCCTACACATTTACTTGTCCATGTAAATCGAGCCAAGAACCAAGGTAGAGAAAAGGCATCAAATTTATAGATGGCTTGCAAAGGTGTTCTTGAATTTAGGAGTCACAGTTAATGTTGCAGGAGTCGCGATAGGGCCTTTTCACTAAGGCCACAGGGCAGCTCTGAATCTTTTGCAGTCACCAGTACAGCCTCTGTTGTCTGTGATCTGTGACACCAAGTCCTCTTACTCAATTGTTATTTTCTTTTGCCATCCTGTTTGTTTGGGCTCCCTGAATGTAGCCATCCTTCCAAGTCTGTCTGCTCTATCATCTCACATTTGCTGACAATACTTAGTCTTGTTGCTATGGTTTGGCCCACCATTTTGTAACCTAGGCCATGTAAGTCCAGGTGTGATTATAGTTGCCATTTATTAACTGCCAAATGTGGGCCAGCGTTGGACTTGGGTGGATCTGCCTTTACCTGGATACTCCATTTTCAATAAAAATGGGCCAACTAAAACTGCTGCAGCTTCTGATCGCCCTCAAGGGCTGGAACTGTTGCTTAGCCTGAGCACCAGGGTTATCCAGACTCTAGGCCAGCAGCCTTAGTGGCGACAGTATGTGCTTCCTCTACTGCTGCTCCTAAATCTTCTGTGTTCTCCAGTTTCCCCTGCATTTGTTCCTTTTCCACCTAGCCTACGGACTTACCTTTTTGCAGACATGGTTGTCCTATCTTCAAGCTTTAGCTGTACTAGAACCAAGTTTTCAATCTGCTGCTGTCTCCCACATACAACAATAAGTGCTTCCCTTTAGCCCACCCCACCTGTAACCGTGGGTGGGCTAGGTTCCATCATATTCCACTGCCTGCCCCCCAACATCCTTTTAGGTGGTGCTCTTTAATATTCCTAATTCCTAACACAGTGCTGCTTGCAAGATTCCTTAGCCTCTGATGAACTTTTGGATTCCTTGCTTTTGTGATCTTCATCAAAACAGTATTCCTTTGGGTCTGTTTCTCATCCTGAAAATAATGCAGCGACATTAGATGGTCAGTGAAGGGTTCTGTCCTGTTTAGCATACCCTTGAGGCCTCGCCTAGCCTTCCTCCTCTTGAAGATTTCCATTCTTTCTTCTTCTTCTTCTTTTTCTTCTTTTTTTGTATTGGAGAAATTTCAATAACATTTTTTGAACCCAGGGGCACTTTACCACATCCCTACCCTCCCCGCGCCTTTTTTTTTCAGGGCTGAGGCAAGCGCTCTGCCTCTGAGCTAAATCCCCAACCCCTCCCCTACCCGTTTTTATCTTTTATTTTGAGACAGGATCTAAGTTGCTGAGGCTGGCATTCAATTTGTGATCCTCCTGCTTCAGCCTCCTGAGCTGCTGGGATTAAGGCATGTGCCACCTGTACCCAGCTCCTTTTCTTTTTGACCCTTACAGTGTGCCTTTTCCCTCACATTGCTCTGAACGCCTGTTCTGGGAGGAGAAAAAGGTATCTTCATTTTATATTTTGCTTGCCTCATTTTTTCTTGGCTTGAATACAGATTCTTTGAAAGTAGGAGTTAAAGAGAAAAACTAGTGTTTCTCCCCTTGGGTTTTCTTTTTCTCTGAACTGTTCTACTGAATTCTTTCTTGCCAGCCAAGCCAATTCTTGGACTTGTGTTGCATTTTCCTGCATGCATTCAGCAGACATGTTTGAGAGCCAGCCAAGTGCCCATTTCAGATGTCAGGAGAGGAAGTGGTTCATAAAACATTATTGGTGAATGAACTTTATATTTATACCACATTCTTCAGGTTTTATCATTGATGGGATGGACCCAGTAAATGTTTTAATGTATTTCTTAGAGTTGTTAGAGCTTTAGCCATCCATGCCCGGTATTCAAGGATTAGGTGTGCATTTGATCAGTTATACCAACTAATTGACATTTAACCATGTTATATTGTTATGGATGTTAGGGAATTTGGATGGCTTACCCAGAACCATACTGACCTGGTTTCATTTTTTTTTGTATAGCTTTCTCTTTATATGGATAAGTTTGAAGAATTCCAGACTACTATGGCAAAAAGCAATGAACTGTTTACAACCTTCAGACAGGAAATGGAAAAGGTATTTGTATATTTTTAGTAAACTATTGTGTGAAAGGGAATTATACGTTCTTTCAAGCATAAAATACTACTTTGGTGGGTTTATTTTATGGTACTGTATTTTATCTTTCCTGATTTTCCAATGGCATATTTGCTCATTTTGTACTCAAAGGTACTCCAAGTAGGCATTGTAACAATGAAATAAAGTGGGATTTTTGTTTTAACCACTTCAGAAGAGCCCTATCCCCTCATCCCCACCCTTGTCCTTTGAAATTAAAGACATCTATGCCCAGAATAATAATTACATATTTTGGTTTATCAGTCACACACATACACAGAGTGTTTCTAGTCTTTTAAGTTTCTCTTTCTGTCAGAAGTTTACACCCACTGAATTCTTTCTCTAACCAAACCAATTCTTTGGCATCTGTTGCATTTTTCTGTCTGCATGAAGGAGAAATCTTCAATATCAAGCCAAACACCAGGATGTATTTAACTATACCATATGTATCCATCCAGTCTCATTTTACTTGGCAGTTCCCCTTCCTTTGGTAATTTTCCTTTCTTTTCTTTTTCTTTTTTAAGGTAGGGTCTCTTACCTTGTTACCCAAGCTGGCTTTGAATTTCCAGACTTAAGCAATCCTGCTGTCACAGCCTTCTGGGTAGCTGGGACACATACCACCATGCTTGGCTACATTGGGGTTTTTTCTTTTTATTTTTGTGGTGCTGAGGATTGAACCGAGGGCCTCACATATGCTAGGCGTCACTCTTTAAAATGGTGTTTAGAATCAAAGCAAAACATGACATTTTGTGAGCATGCAATAGATGTTAGCCACGACTATTTTTGATGTTACATAAGGGTTGAGTGTGTGCGTACTCCAAGTTAATGTCCTAGTTGCATTTTGGACAATTTGTTTACCCTTTGTTTGCCTTTTTTAAAGACAGAGGAAGAGGACTGGAGTGGTGGCTCAGTGGTTACAGCACTTGCCTGGCATGCGTGAGAACGTGGGTTCGAACCCCACCTCCAAGCGCACAACCACATGTTGGAGTAATGAAAGCCACATGAAAAACTAAATAAAATCTTCTCTCACTGTCCCTAGTGAGAGAAAAAGAATGAATTTTTTCATCTGACCTTTGTTTCTTCAACACTTAGTTTTGTACGTGGTGCTGGAGTGTTGGACCCTGGGTCCTCCTCATGCATGCCAGGGAGGTGCTCAACTGCTGAACCACCACTCCAGCCCCTATTGTTTCACTTTTAAAAATGGTTTAAAAAAAAACTGCCCTTCATCAAAAAATATTTCAGACAGTGTTTGGCACATTAACATGTGCTTAATAACTCAGAGCTGAACAGTGCTCAAATTACCATCTTGAGGTATTTTTAGACCCAGTAATCTGGAGAATTCCACGAGCAGATTAGTTCGTCCTGCCAGCCATTTTAGTTGATGCTCTCAGACCTGTTAGAGACAGTGAAAGTGCAATTTGGGCTCCAGCATGCTAATTGTTGAGGTGGAAAAAAGTTTTTGAGAATCCTTGGTTAGTGGCTATAGGGAGTACTATTGGTGTATACTCGATCCAGATCTTCCTTGAGTTCTTTCCATGGCCCTTGTCCCAGTTTACCCTGTGTTAACTGTTCTGTGGGTCATTATCTAAGTCACAGAGCTTTGGCTATGTTATCCTTAACAGCTTCTGGTGCAGTGCCCCGACCTGGATCAGAGCTGGTATGCAGTCAGCAGTAGGTGAAGGAATATTGAGAATGTGGCTGATTGAACAGGGAAAGATAAATTTCACTCTGAATTTCTAAAAATTATGTTCTCGTAGCAGAGGTTTAAGAACATTCCTGATTTTTGGATCTACTTATCTTCAGCAAAATCTGACATTAGTCTTATGAGTTTTAAGGGTGACCACAGCTTAAGGATGAACTATTTTCTTTTTCATTAGAGTCTTAACCTAAATGTGTTGACTCTGGTTGTGTCAACTAGTTGTGATGTTGGAGATTGTGCGTAGAGAACCAATTCTTAATCTTTTGTGGGGCTGAAAATCTGTCCTTTCAAGAATCTGAGCAGGGGCTGAGCCACCACTCAGTGGTTATGGTGCTTGCCTGGCATGTGCAAGGACGTGGGTTTGAACCCCAGCACCACATACACAATGAAGTGTCAGAGCAACGAAAGCCATACGGAAAACTAAATATATTGATTCTGCCTCTCACTGTCCCTCCCTCTTATTTAAAGTCAGGAAACCCACAAATATGGACTTTTTTTTCATACATACATCTTGGGGAAATAGAGGTCATGTCTGTCGCTATCCTGAGGTGGAATGGATAACTGAGTTAACAGAGTTCAGAACATGGTGCCCACCAGCTTCTTCCATTTGCGGTTGCCTCTGAAATTGAGATTGAATTTGTTTTTCTGATATGAAACCCTCACTTTAGTTCCATCCTAGAGGGTTCTGAGATAAATTCTGCTACCAACAGACAGGCACAGCTATTTCCATAAAGGCACAGCCCACTGTGATCTGCTGGGCGAGGCAGATGCAGTGATGGGGGAGGGAATGACTTTAAAACATTTCTTATGTTAGGACAAGGAGTAGAGATAAGAAATGGAATTTAGAATTTAAATTTGCAATTGTGTTTATTCACAGATGACAAAGAAAATAAAAAAACTGGAAAAAGAAACAATAATATGGCGTACCAAATGGGAAAATAATAATAAAGCACTTCTACAAATGGCTGAAGAGGTGAGATGGTTTCCTGAGACTAAGGTGTATTTTTAGTCCTGGGGACTCATTAAGTTGAGGTATTTATCAGGGCAAGGGACATGTGTTGGGACACTACTGTGAGTTGCTGAACAGACTATGATGACTTTCTTGTCTGTGAAGTATATAGGTGTAGGGCCCAGAGTGAGAGATTGAACTTCTTACCACCAAGTTATTGCCCAGGTTTTGCTTTCTTCACAAACTCCTGCTGTAAAACCAAAATTGCTAGGTCCCAGCCAGAGGCTCTGACTCACTAGGTCTGGGGTGGGTCAGAACACCTCTTTTTCTAACAAGCATCCAGGCAATGCTGATGCGAGTCGGGGGCCTGGGCCCTGCACCTTGGGAAGCGACAAATAGGACTTCCCACGAGAACCTGCAAGCAAACACGAAGTGCCTTTCTTTCTCCTTTGAAGTACTCTTTTCAGAAA
>PVKS010039366.1:0-17316 GCA_004027875.1 Aplodontia rufa | reverse complement strand
TTTTTTTTTTTTTTTTTTTTTTTTTTTTTTTTTTTTTTTTTTTTTTTTTTTTTTTTTTTTTTTTTTTTTTTTTTTTTTTTTTTTTTTTTTTTTTTTTTTTTTTTTTTTTTTTTTTTTTTTTTTTTTTTTTTTTTTTTTTTTTTTTTTTTTTTTTTTTTTTTTTTTTTTTTTTTTTTTTTTTTTTGGTCAGGCAATTCATAGATCTCCATTTCCTTGGGTTGACTACTAGACCTTTCTTAGCTTCATTTGGTGGTGTCACGTATGCCTGATTCTGTTATTTGTAGAGCCTCGTGTTGGTGTCTGTGCACCAATGTTTACATTGGTAAACATCTTCCAATGTTTACACATTGCTTTTGGCAGGTAAACTCCTTCTCTTACTGAGTCTCTAAACTTGCCTCAGGACCACAGTCAAAGGAGGTTGGAAGTGGGTTATGTGACTATTGCTAAGCCCACAGTGCAGTCTGCAATTGGAGAGCTTATTACCAGGATGTTGAGGAGGCTTAGATCCTGTATGGACTCTGGGAAGACCAGAATGCCACCAGAACCTTGCTCAGCAGGGCCAGCACTAGGACAAAGTTGAGTTTTGGGGTCTACAGATTGGTCTGCAAATGGTGGGCCTGTTACTAGGTACATGAGTGAGTGAAGCTTCCTCTGCATCTTTGAAAGGGCTTCTGCTGGGTTACTAGGTAAGTGGCTGGGAAAGTAGAACTGACACTTGATTGTAGCTGAGAGGAACTGGAATCAAGCTATAGTGTTGCTTTAGGGTCCGTAGTCAAAACTGAGGTTTCTGACTTGCCTCTAGGAACATAGATAGGCATGTTCCTGCCAAGTTCCTGGGCAGAAAGAATTTCCCCTTGAATATGGATTAGTAGTGATGGAACTGAGTTATAGGGCCATTTAGGACTTCTTTGTGGGTATGGACATAATAAATTCCAGTGAGTTCGTGGGTGGGCATGACTGTTCTCAGAGTAGAACTGAGAGAACCTAGAAGTGAGGTACAGAGTCATTTCAGGGTCCATAAGCAGTACTAAGCTTAGTAGGCCTTTCATCCGAAGCAGCAAGAGACATGACTCTTAAGTCATATCTTGGAAGTTGGATCTGGTAATTGGACCAATCCTAAATGAGGTTGTAGCCAATTCCAAAGGCCATCCACCTGTGGATCTGTATCCTGTATCAGTTGGTGATACTGCGACCAACTGAGTGTTGGCCTGCTTTTTCAAAACATTCAATCATTTTGAAAACTCATACTTGGGTCCCAAAGCTCCCACAGAGACACTTTTTTCCATAGATGGTTGCCAAATTTTTGTTGCTATAGGAGAATAGAAATGGGGGAGCTTGTATCCCTCTACCTTACTGATATCACTGTCACTCACCAAGTACTTCATGCTTTATGCTTTCCATTCAATGTACAGATTCTTCTTGACTTAAAGGTGGTTAAATCCTGATAAACATCATAAATCTGAACTACATTTAATATGCTTAACCTACCAAATGTCATAGATTAACAGCAGTGACCTGAAGTCTTTTTATTGTTTTTCCTACTGAAGTTAGCTGGAAAATGTGACTTGTTGCTACTGTGTATCACTGCAAGAGAATATCATACTGTGTATTGCCAGCCCAGAAAAATACCAAAATTCAAAGTATGGTTTCATCAATGTTTATAGCAGCTCAATTTACTAAAGCTAGATTATGGAACCAACCCAGATGCCCCTCACTTGATGAGTGGATACAAAAGCTTTGGTTCATATATACTATGGAATACTACTCAGCCATTAGAGAGGACGATATTATGGCTTTTGAAATCAAATGGATGGAGATGGACAGAATCGTGCTTAGTGAAGTCTCCCAAGCTCAGAGACTCAAGGGCCAAATGGTATATCTAATCTGTTGAGCTAGAATTTATGAGGAAGCAGTAGGGCAGACAGCTAACCTAACAAAATTTCAAATTGAATGACTTTTAGAGTAATAGGGGGGTAGCTCTCTAGGATACTTGGAGGTGTAGGGAGGAGGATGGGGAGGGGGGAGGGTATATGAAGAACTCACAGGAGTCTGGAGAATGGGAAGATGGGGGAACCATCCCAGAAGCCGATGTCATTCCTCCATGAGCTACCCATTTAACACATGAGTTCTTCTGGGGGAAACTGCAACAGGTGAAACCCAAGGTGGTTTATCTATGCTTTGGCAAGACCCCTGGATAACAAAGTTTATATACATTGATTGTTACTGTTTTGATAATGTTTCCCCCTCAACTGTATCTCTATATACTTCTAATAAAAAAGAAAAAAAATTAAAAAAAAAACAAAAACAAAGTATGGTTTCTACTAAATGCCTCTAACTTTCACTCCATTAAAAAGTCCAAAAATCTTAAAATGAATTGTAATTCAGATACAACTTGTATTTTGGTAGTGTCATCTGCTGAAAATAATTAAGGCAATTTTCAAGTTTAAACAGACATGCATGTGATGTGTATATACATGTACATATATGGGTACTTTTATGTATATATATTTAGAAAAAATTATATGCATGTAGTGGTTTGTATTAAATAAGTGTATGTTTTATGCATAAATGCTGGATACTACACCATTGTGTAGAATATATTTTTCTCATAGATTAATACAAATATATTGTGTATATATAGCACATATATAAATATTAATATATCATATATAAATATTCACTGTATTTAATATATTTAATATTTGATTATATATTAAATATATTTAATAGATAACATTTCTATACCAAATATTAACATAACAAATATTAAATATTACATATAATAAATATTTATATGTACATATTAATATTTATATATCTACATATAAATATTACAAATAATTTTAATTTTTATTGAAAATTACATGTAGCCAGGCTCTAATATGTTTGAAAATAGATGACAAAGTTATCCATGTGCTTCTATATTAACATAATTACTGCCATCATTTTAGTGTATTTATCTTTTTCCCATCTATTATTCCATATACATATATTTTTACATATTTATGACATTTGATGACATAAGTCATCTTCATGGGATAACACATCAGGGTCTCCTGCTGGATCTTGCTAATCAGCAGAAAGAAAATGGAGGGAGAAGAATGAGCAGAAACTGGCAGAGCAGAATTTGAAAGAAGTGTGGGCCCAGCATCCATCCTATCCACATTACAGGAAGCAATGATGCATAAGACTCTGTGGAGGAGTATTTGAAGAACCAACCAGCATGCCCATAAAAAGCTAACATATAACTTGCTGTTAAATATTGTGTTATCGACCAGTTTTAGCCAGTAAAGAACTACAGACAATACCAATTAAATAAAAAGAATTTTTGCCCTCTTCCTCTATATCACCCTATCTCTGTTCTGAGCCTGGAAAACATAGAATCAGCAGAATGAAAAGGAGAAGAGGATTTCAAAACAGTGAAAGAGAACAGACCTTGATGATTTAATCCAGGATCATGACCTTAAATATCGTCTATGTGGCAATGATGCCCACACTTAAAATTCCACCTTCAATCTCTCTCCTGAATTCCAGGTTTGTATAATCAGCTTCTTACTAACTTCTCCATTCGAATGTATAACACACATCTGAAAGTAAAACTATCTAAAAATGAATACTTAGTTGTCCCCCAATGGTCAGATATATTTAATTCTTTTCATCACAGTTGATGGCAATTCCATCCTTCTAATGGTTTAGGTCAAATATTCTGGAGTTTTGCTTGAGGTCTATTCAGGGGAGATCTCATATCAGATGCTGCAAATTCCATTCTCAGTCCAAAACAGTGCCTGGCACATTGCATGCACTTTATAAATATCTGTGAAATTAATACATAAATAATAATACACTGTTCTTCTCCAAATCTAAGAACAAAATCCTTCCTATCACTTAGGGTAGGAAATGTGTTTTCCCAAGGTTATCTTAGGTGACATTTGTGCAACTCTTTTTAATCATCTGGGTTTTTATCTGTTACAGTTTGAAGATGTTTCTAATGGGAACTGAGGACACAACCTAGAGTTGCATCAAGACGTGCATCCTCAATTGAGATGATATTGTCCCTATGGAGGCAAACAATTGATTCTTGGAGAGTAGAATAACCTTCGACATTACACTGGTTTGTGGCCTCCTAAAGGAATAGATACACATGGAAGGGGTACAGGTTGATTAGAAAAAATAGGTTTTAGAAGACTCCTTCAAGGCAGTGCATGTGATAACTTTTAAATATTGAGAAACACTGCCATAAATCATGAAGAATCAAGACTCAATATCCAACTTCCCCAAAACTGACAACCCTTTTAGTAAATCCCGATGTTGGACATCTTAGTGTATCTTCTCAAGGAGTTCACGAAATACAAGACAGGTTCACAGAGAAATAGCACTAGTGCCTTATCTTATTAAAACTCCAATGTATTTGTTCTATCTTTATAAAATACCTTTACAACAGAACTCTTTTTCAGTTACACCGATCTGAAGGCAAGTGCAACATCTAGTGATGGACAATGTGGATGTAGCACAGGTGTATCCTCTTTTGACTCATAGTTCTCGCAAAAACCAATAATCAATGTTGTCCTGATATATTATATGTCCTTGTTTTTCATGATTCTGTTTATAGAATCAGTTCAGTTTTGAGGAGGGGACATTTAAGCAGAAATTCAAATAAAATAAAGGAAAAAAAATCACGCAACTGTTTGGCAGAAGAACATTCTGAACAGATAGAAGAGCAACAGCAATGTTCCAAAGTGAATATGTGAGTGGCAAGTTCTAGGAAGTATGAGGAAGCAGGTCTTGAAGCAGCATAATGAAGTTGAGAGGTGGAACTATTCGCAGCATACAGGAGGCAATTAAAACCACAGAACCAGGTAAGTTAGCTAATTCTCTATTGTAGACAAAGTTGGTAAGGGGTCACAGAATGGGCACATGCTACCATATAGGAGTCAGAAAGTTCAAGATGATCCAGAAAGAAAAACTACATATGCTTTGGATTTTATACTTGCATTTCAAATGACTAATGGCACAATGAGTGCCCCTGAATTGTGACATCTTACAGTTGTTCAGATAATTGACAGAAGTCCTCTATGCCAGTGAAGAAAAGTTGCTTTATTATAAGTTCTCAAAAGATACTGATACATGATTAGTATATTTTGAAGGCAGAAATTCTTTGAAATGGGTTAATATTCAATATTATTGGGATTAAAAATTATTTCATATAAAAAACATGAACAGGAAAAACCCTGAACTGGAAATTCTTGGCTTAAATACTTATCTTGTTTCAAAATCCTTTTCATTAAAGGTACCAGGTATGAAAGAGTCAACAGTCTGAATAGATGGTCGACTTACAGCACTACCAAAATATACATAGGTATCACATAACCAAATCTGGACAAATTCTCATTTCTACAGGGATGTGGTCTTACTCTTAATGGTCACAAATAAAATACATGAAATTGATGAGGACAGATGTTCTTATGCTTCTCATTGCCTCTCTTCAAGTTAATTTCTGCCTCAAACCACAACCAGGACAAAAACTTGTCAAATCTTAAAGTTTCAGGTTGAATATTACTTAGACTTTCCATCTAATAAAAAATATGGTTGAAGGTAGCTGTACATCCGGTTCTTCTTTATCCTATCTAACCAGCTTCCTGGGTTATGAACTTACTGAAGGCAATGTTCTATGAGACTGGCCATTATGTGCAGATGATGAAAAATAATTTGGGGGAGCGAGCAAATTTCTAAGGCACAAGGAGGCATTTTATGCACAGTTTTAAAAGCTGAATTTCTGATTTTCTTCAGATATTTTGTTTAATAATTATTTTTTAACTATTCAACTTTCAAGAGGTTTTTCAAAACTATAATGCATGTACCATTTTCAGTTGTTTTCTGTGGGAGTACAACTCAAAATGACCTAGCCTGCCAATATTGGAATCCAGAATTGACAAAAATTTTCCCAAGCTTCCAAAGCTTCGCTATTGCTTCCATGAAGCAATACCTGATCATCTTATCTAGGTGATTTCTTCCTTCCTCAAAGCCCTTCTTACCTCTCTAGTTCTCCTATGAATTGTCATGAGATAACTCAGTGGCTTCCTTTTGATACCATGTTAGTCTTTTAAGGGCAGGTAGCATATCATTCTTGGAAGCATCTAACTCATACTTTGCACAAAGTAGACATTTAAGATTTATTGAATAAAAAAGATTTCAATAAAGTATCGCCTGAAAAACCAACTAATAAGCAAAATATTACTTTAGTCGTTTCCCACATTTCTCAATTGCGACAAGGAATAGTCTTGAGCAATAAAAAAAGTTCCCAAGACTTTCCCCCTCACATCCACTTAAGTATTGAGTTTACATGAAGAAATGTGAATGGTCCCAGTGTGTACTCCTTCTAATAAAATCCAGCTGCGGGAACATTCAATCACCACTCACTCAACTTGTGATAATAAACATACTTCATTAGCTTACTTCACAACTCACATTAGCCTCAGTTCACAGAAAAAGATGGAATTCTACTCCCAAGGAGCGTAATCCTGTACAGATGTGGTTAAGCAAGACACAGAATCCCAAACTGCATGCCCATACTGAAAATGATATGGGGGAAAGAAGGAAGTAATTTCTATAGATAACGAGACACATGTTGCCTTAATTGCTTGGACATTTCAGGTGAAAATTATTTTTTACCAGAAAATAACTTAAAATTTGGAATCATACAACTCAGGTGACAAATTCTAGTTTCATTGTTCATTAACTATTTATTGTATCTAAGATAACATGGATTATAAGGCACCATCATTATGTTATTTACCATTAAGAAAGGGAGGAAGATCGGACAAATATCCTATGTTCCCCATCAATAGTAAATAATATCATGATTTCAGGATGCTAAAATGCTTCTTAGAGTCACTGTGAGTATGCGTCTTAACATCTTTGAATCTCTAGGTCTCCATTCAGAAAGCAAATGAGTATAAAAATAGTTTCTTTACAAATATGAGTTTCTCTGTCATTCTTTATCACTATCAAGACTGGAGTCAAAATCTACTGCAACAAACAGCAGGAAGGTTAAGGGTATGCCTCCAAACGCGAAAAGTAGACCACAGAGCGCTGTGCAGTTGATGCTGCAGGCTGTGCTGCCTGGGAAAAGCATTTGCCTACAAACTGCTTTTATTCTCTCACTCTTGACATATCTACTTAGGGAGAAAGAGGTGTGTTGTGAATTTATCCATCTTCTCTCTCTCCTTCTGAGAATAAGACTAGTTTATTTAGACTTACATTTATAATAACCAACTAGATTTTTAAAAATAATAACATCTCCATCTTATTTCCCAGAAACACCTGCCCGCCTATAGCAAACAATCCACTCTGCTCTCTGCAAGGTGAAAGTAGCTTACCCCACAGGGGATCACTGAGTTTTTCCAACCCAACTTGTGACTAGGTAGGTAACTGCCTGATCCTGGGGCCAGTTCGCCTATCCATAGATATAGTTCTAGAGACTATGTATATATTCTCTAATAAACGCTTTATTATACTAAGGGGTTTTTTTTTTAAAGAGAGAGGGACAGTGAGAGAGAGAAAGAGAGAATCAATTTTTATTTAGTTTTTCATGTGGCCTTCGTTGCTATGAGAGTTCGATGTGTACATGGTGCTGGGGTTTGAACTCGCGGACTCACGCATGCAGCGCAAGCTCCATAACCACTGAGCCACCACTCCAGCCCCCTAAGGGTGATATTTGGTTTCTTATCTAATTTAGTTTCTTCTTGTCTTAGTAGGATCAAAATGAATGGAGTAAAGAGTACTATTTGTAGGTTCCCTGAAAGAACTGGCACATCGGTCCTCAGCTCTGATGAGCTGGCAGTCTTCTTTACTAAAACCATAATAATAGTGGTCTGTTTAAGGTGGCATAGGGATGTTTGATTTGCCAAGCAATCGCCCATCTCTCACCCTGTTTGACATAGTCATGGTCACCACCCAGCCACATCTATCTTTGTATCTGTCAAGGAGGAGCCGCCCTTGCTTTAACTTCTCACTCTTCTCTGGCTCCTGTTTTCTCCCTCCCACTAGAAATGCTATCCAGAGCACTAACAATAACCTGTAATGAACATGCCTTCCTTTTGCCATCATCCATGTGGGAAAGCAACCCAGATACTACTCCAGCCCAATCAAAGAGCACGTAGTTGTGGTCTATTGCAATGAAGATGGCATTACCTAAAGACTCCCTAACAGTCACATATTGACTCACTGAGAGGCACTGAATTATTTAATTTATTTTGCTGGGTCCTGGCTTGCCCTTTGGGCCTACCTGCTGTCCAGCAATTCCTGTAGCAAAGAGCTCTGCATGAGTATAACCTCACAGCATGTGGTTTTGGCTACACTCCATATATATTGCTGTGCTCCAGAGCTTCTCAGATATTGTGGCACCCAAAAGTGAGAGGCAGCTGACCCTTTGGTGCCACTGGTAGGTATTGCAGGATGGGAGCTGATTGGATCAGTTCTCCTCCTTTCCACCCACAGGGCATACAGTTCTGCAGCACATCTACACCAGCATTATCATTGTCTCTGCACTTGAACAAAGTTGCAGATGTCCCACCTCTGAAGATCAGAAGAAGCATGATGAAGCCTGAACTTCCTCAAGAGGATAGAATAATATTTAGGGCTACTGAATTTTGAACAACACAGAGGGAGATGATAAAACAAGTTTGTACTGCAACTTTTCCTGATATCTTTGTAATAAAAAGTCAGTGGTTTTAAAGGAAAGATGTTTTTACATAACTCCCTAACATAAAGAGTTGTTATAATGACCAATCAGAAAGAGAGAATGCAATCAAAAGTCAGAGACAGAGCATATGGAATATAAATTAAAACTAGGCAAATTTTAACCTAAGGCTGATTCTTCTTACAACAGTCTTAGAGGGGCTGGAGCGGTGGCTCAGCGGTTAGAGCGCTTGCCTGGCATGCGCAAGTATACGGGTTCAAACCTCAGCATCCAGGTACACAACTAAGTGTCAGAGCAATTAAAGTCATGCGAAAAACTCAGTAAAAATTGTTTCTCTCTGTCTCTCTTTCTCTCTCACTGTCGTTCTTTCATAAAAAAATGTTTTAGAATTCTCTGGAAGATTTAGCAATACTTTTGAAATTTAATGCATTACAACATGATCATTTGCAGTGATACAATTGTTCAGTGTAAGACACGTCTTTTACTAAGCCTCGCCTTTTCCTCTCCAAATTGAGTTGGCCAAACCATCATGGCTGAGAACATAGTGTGTTCTCAGCATGGTAACAGATGATACACTTATGAGATTTTCATGAGGAAAACACTGCTAAACCACACCTGGAGAAGTAACTAGATGAGGTCCAGATCAATAATTCAATAATTGTGCCCATTACTGGTTCTTCCTGAGTCTGGACTTGTAAAGGCGCACAGGTCAGGATATTATGAATTCCCATGGATGACTTCTTTCTCTTTAGGTTGCATGTGAAGACAGTCATCTTCAAACCCCTGCCTTCAGGCAGAGCCCTAGCTTAAGCATTGGGAAGAATTAGAGCTGAAAATGAAAACAGTCAGCCCAGCAGCTCAGCCAGCCAGTATCACTCAGGAAACTCACTTTGGCAATCTTGAAGGTCACTCCTCTTCAGGATATACACTTGGCTCAATTAGAAGAGATCTTTGAAGGGTTTAAAGGGTGAACTAGTATCATCTAGAAAGACAGGAGGAAATAGAACTTGATGATTCTGGTGAATAGACGTGAGTGAGCATTCTCGGCAATAACAAGTAGAGAGTTTCCAGGAGAGAAGAGGTGACAATTGGCCTTGGTGATGTGTTATGTCGAATAGGATCTACCTTTTACCACTGTCACAAGATTCTTCCTTTTTTAGTTCATTCACTTATGTATTGCCAATAGCATACAGTTATAACATGAATCACAAATATTAATTCAAGTTGTGGAATTTTTCTTGAATTTTTATCATTAAATTCATCCAAACTCAGATCATTACACAGATTCCCAGAAAATAGCCATTTTTATTACGGTCATCTCTACAAATGCTATTATGGCTAAATTATTACAAGCTGCTTTCTCATCAGCTCAATTTTACTCAATGATTATTATTATCATTTTTATTTTATTTTATTTATTTGGAATAGTACATTGACAGGGAAAGCATTTCCTCTGAAAATTCAACACACAGTATAGTGTCATGGAAGGTTTTCACAATTTTAGAACAAGTAAAGAAGATTCTGTAACTATATAGTCCCAAACCAAACGTTCTGAGATAGTTTTGATGTGGTGAGGTCAGATTCAGTATCTTGATATTTTCAGAATTTATCATTGGTGCCACACAATGATCTTTTAAGAGTTCCTTTCTAACATGCTGGCACCATGGTGAACACAACCAATACTGTTGTCTTGGGCTGTTCAGTCTGAGCCACTGTGATTTTCATACATATTTAGGAAAATCTACTGGGCCAAAGCAGAGAAATCACTAAGCTGTCCTTAATTCAAATGCATGAGGCTTCAATTCAGTTTAAGCAGTCTCTGAGAGGCTTTATTTTCCTCCCTTGCAAAGGGAAATTGGATAAGGAACAAAGATTATTTTATTTTACATTGCCAAACATTTAAAGTTTGTCAAAATCTGTGTACACAATAAGCATTTTATGCATTTAGAAGAAAAATGGAACTAGAAGAAGTACTTAGTGACAGAGGAGGGTCTAAACCGATGGTTCTCAGAGTGAGGTCCTGAGATCCCTTGGAAACTGAGACAATTTCAGAGCAGCTATGAGGTCAAAATGTTTTCCTAACACTAAGATGTCATTTGTCGTTTTCACTCTGACTCTCCACATGAGTTTTCTACATCAGTCGGTGCACTGATGGCTAATGAAATGTGAGCTGCTATTTTAAATTTTCTGTTTTAATGTCTAATACAGTAAATATCAATGAATATGACCCACATTTTTAAGAAGGTTCTTGAAGATACCTTAATCATTTTGGGAGTTTCAATGTATCATGAGTCCAAAATATTTGAGAATCATTGCTTAGAACAATGCTGACCAGCAAAGTTTATTACAGCTATGGAAATGTTCCATTCAACTACACTGTCTCATACAGTACCATGAGAAAATGAGGCTGTTGAGTACCTAAACTGCAGCTAGTGCAACTGACAGACTGTTTTTTTATATTTATTAATTAAAATTTATGTGTAAATAGCCCCTGTGGATTGTGTCTACTAAATTGCCAATGCTGACCCAGACCCTCAGTGCCTAACTCCTTATTTAATATTTCCCCCAATATTTTACACAAGTTAAAAAGAGACTTTTCTTCTGCTAACTATTAAATAGTTGGCTGAAGTTCTGTGGGATGTGAGGGAGATCTTTAACCACAAACACACAGTCAGAGAATTATCTTGCATAGTTCTGAAATATGAGTAAGTTTCAGATCCAATCCTTGAAAAAGAAAAGCAACTCTTGTAGTTACTGCTTTGAGAATTATAGAGACTTCAAAAGAATTTTCATTGCTTCATTTTGAATTAACAATACAGATTTTGAAAGCTGTTTTAAAATTATAAACAGCATTCTAGGCTTTATTTCTGTGGCAGTTACTTAAAGACAAGAATGTGAGGACTGTGTTCACATATGAGAGTTGGCTGGGTGTTCAGACATGTTCTCATTAAACTGTCCTGACTGAGTCGTCATCATTTACGAGCACCTGAATCACAATTAGAAGAAATTCTGGATCTGTAAATTAGTGGAATCTCTGGATATTGTGTACTTGATCTTACTAAACATATTTTCAAGATATAGTTATTCACAGAGGAAAGTCTTGACCTGAAAATATAAGCTTTGATGCATGACCTGATTTGAATTATTGTACTTCTCTAAAACTATTTTTAAGTAATATGAGATAATGATATGATTCTTGGTTTCACTACATTTTATTAAAACGATTAAATGAGATAATGTATATAACATACTGCATGAAATCCCTGAAATATTGTAAATAGTGATATTTGTCATTCTCATTTTTACTATTAGCTATGTTTACTTAACAAATATTTTGGGGGTACCAACTATGTGTCAGGCAGTGTATTTGATCTGGTGAATTAGAGGATATGACCCCTGTCCCTGAACTCATGGAGCTTCCAATCTAGTAAGGAAAAGAGATAAGCAATCATATAAAAAAATAATATTAATCAACAGAATTGAGCTTTGTAAAAGATTCAATTATTTGGGTCCTAACATAGAATGCAATATAGAAAACTGTTTTAGATTGAGAAGCCAGGAAAGATCTCTCTGAGCAAGGAAAATTTAAGCTTAGACCCAAAATATAAGCAAGATTTAGTACTGGTAGAAAGGTGTTGAGGGCAATACTGATTAGGGAAATAGTTAATAAAAAGACTCTAGCTCAGTGACTACATGAGTTGGAACTTTCTCTTTCATTTACCTTCAGAGCAGGTAAGCGGGTAAGTGCTGCTCTATAAAATTATAGGGATCTGGGCTCTTGGGGGAGCTGACATTCTCCACTATGGCTTCTACAGTTGCGCTGTGATCACCATTCCCAGGTATGGAAGGAAAGAGTTGAACATCCAGGGAGAACTTTAAAGAGTGGACTTGAAATTGCACTTGCATAGGAAGGTCAGCTGGAGGTTCACATGGATGATCTGGGTTTCATATTGCTGAATTCTTATCTGAAACATACGTACAAAGCAGAAATTATGCATTCATGTTTGTATAATTCATACATGTAGAATACATTTTGATATATTTTGGATATATTTTGACTTTTGATTTACTCTTCAAGTTAAGTTAGTTCAATAAACACAAAGAACTTCCACTGTTTTCCTCTCAAGGCAAAAAATGCTTTCGGTACTTCCATTCACTCACACACTCGTTCATTCAGCAATGTTAACTGAGTATCAACAACCTGCACAAAAGACCAGGTGGTCTGAGAATATCGATGAAATGCAGCCCTTGACTTCAAGAGATTCAGGTCTCATTTGGATAGAGAGGACAAACTTCACAGCATAGGAAAGAGTGGAAGATCTGGCATTATGTACAAGAAAGTTGAGGACTGTCTATACAGAGAAAACGAGGAACGTTTTGTGGGAAGAACCATTGAGGGAACTTGAACATTAATTTGATGTCTAGAAGACAGTCTCTGGTTCCCGAGAAAAGTCATGAGTAGCTGGGTGTCTGTCATTGGCCAGTTCAGGGGTGGCAAATAGTCTAGAGTAGTAGAATCAATACAATTGATAAAGAAATGAAAATGTAATGTTAAAAGAGAAGTCAATTGTGAGGGCCTTTGTGAAGAAAGATACCTTTTAATTTGTTTTATAAATAATGAGAAATAACTGGAGGTCAAGAGGGAGTGGACATGACATGACCGCTCCGAGTTTTAGGAAGAGCTCTGGTAGCCACAGGGAGTGCACCCCGCCCTCAACCCCAGGTGATACAGAGCACATGATTAACCCATATGTGCCCATTCCCTGTCCATAAAGTAGGGATCATAACGATAGTAGTTCACAGAGATGTTGGGGGGTTAAGTTGAAGTCAAGAGTTTAGAACAGTGCCCAACATTTTAAAAGCATACATACATGTTTACACACACCCATGCATGCACACACACACACACACAATCTATGTTGGGAAAAAAAATAGGAATAAAGTAGGAACAAATAGAAAACAAACACCTTGATTATGTTAGTTCTCTAAAGGGCAGTTGAAGGATAGGAGTAAGAGATCTAGAAAGATCCAATCGCAGGTAAATTTCTTCTTAGTTTTTCTAAGCTTCTTTTTCCTTCTCTGTAAATTAAAAATAATCATAGAGTTGTGAGGGATTAAATTAAAAAGCAGATGCAAAATGTTCATCAAAAAGTCGAACACAGGGGCTGGAGCGGTGGCTCAGCATTACCGCGCTTCCCTGGCATGTTCAAGGCCCCAGGTTCAAACTCCAGCACCACGTACACAATGAAGTGTTGGAGCAATGAAAGCCAAATGAAAAACTAAATAAAATTGATTCTCTCTCTCTCTCACGTCCCTCTCTCTTAAAAACAAAAAGTCTAACACATAGTGATAAGTTATTAAAGGGTGGTTTCTACTATCAAAAATGATACATTTAAGGAGTTTTAATGTCATAATTCTTTACCATTCTGGATTACTCCTGGCCTTTGCCATACAACCAACAGAGTGCAAAGAGTAAAACACATAACAAATTGTTGTCTGTACCTTGAAACAGTATGAGCTTGGGTATTTTTCTCAAATTTGAATCATTCTGATTCCTCCAGAGACAATTACAACACTTCTCACCTCAAAAGATAGTTGTGATGATTGCATGCAGCAAATTGACTATGTAGTGGACTGGTATGCTGCAAACATCTAGTAGAAGATGAATCTCCTCTTGTTTTTCTCTAGCTTCCTCTCATACCTCCTTATAGGAGATGGAAAATCACAGGAACCCAGCCTGGGTCTATCTACCCTTGCCAAGACTGGTGAAAAGCTCCATTTAGTTGCAAGCAGAGATCACGGACTTCTTTGAATCATGAGTTGTGGGCTCAGAAAGAGAAGAATAAAAGTAGAGCCAAACTTAGCCTGCTCCTTCACTTGCCAGACCTCTTGTTATCTGAACCCCACTAACGGCTAACCAAAATTAGCCACAGACCACTAGCAAGTGAGTGGGTCATTGCACAATATCTTCAGCTGGTTAAAATGGAAGAGTAAGGAGGGATAGAAGAGCAGAGGGCAGTTTGGGGTTGAAAACAGAACGGTGATTTTAGAGGGTCTGGGCAAAGGGCAATATATGCATTGATTTAAAGAAAGGATCGTTTTATTTTTTACATCAAAATATATAGAATTAAACTTCCCACGTAAATAAGCTTTCCTTATTTTTGGGACTCTACATGACATAGTGGTTATGAAAGCTGACCTAGGATTGGTGAGCATTTAGTTCAAATCTGGGATTGTGAGCTGCATAGCCTTGGGGAAGTTATTTGAAGTTTCTGAGACACCGTTTCAATAGTTCCCAAATCATTACATAAATGCAATGATTAAATATCTTATAATCCATACAAGGCAAATAAGATTTTGGCACATAGCACATGTTAAAAAGTACTAGCTATTATAACTATGATTTTAACTGAATCAACACAGCTATGATAAAGAATGCAGAGGTAACATTATATTTATCACAGGTGATATAAACGGGATGAATCAGGTACCTGTCTGGCAGTATGAATGTAAATCCTCATATTTGCTAGGCATAGAATTACTTTTCCTAAAATGGCTTTCCCATTATATTCCATAGGGGAGTTTTTTCCCCAACTTTTTAAAATTTTTCTTTTCTTCACCTCCTAACACATAGCATTTCTCTGTTGCTTGAGAAACTACTCTTATTAATATCTTTATCAAGTGGCTTGCTTTTTTGGCTATTATTTTTTTGCTTGGCTATTATTCATAAGTATTTCATCTAGTCCTTACCACTCCTCTGTAGTTTGGATCTCAACTTCTTTTCCTTTTTACTGTAATTCAGATAATAACCCAGGGAGGAAATAAGTCCATTTCCACCTTCTGGCTTTACAATAACATGACCTGTAAAGAACAGTTTTTCAGTTTGCTTGACAAACTGTAGTCAGGCTCCGAACCTTTTCTTATGTCCGTTTGTGCACAACTTTGCAAAATTCACTTTGTAGCTAAGAACCCTGTTAAATTAGTTTAGCAAGAACCTCTCGACCCCTCTATCTGATCATCACCCATATCTTATCAGGTTCTTCATTCTCTATCACTTCTCATGTGTTTACTCTGGTCTGTCTCCAGTTAGGTCAGCTTAGCCAGAATCCCCCTAACCCTGAATTAGTAATATTCCATCCACTGACCTACAGCCTGCCCTTTGGCTACAAATTCCCACTTGCCCATGCAGTACCTGGGGTTAGGCCCAATCTCTCTCCCATCTGCAAAATTCCATTGTTCTGGTTCCTATATTTATGGTGGTGGTCCTGAATAATACCTGCTTTACAGTTTTTTTTATAAGTATTGCTGAATGCTTTTTAAAAAATGATATGCATGAATAATTGAAGAATATAGTCTAGGAAATTATGAGTATAAGGAAGATAATGCAGTACAAGCATCCTATGGGTTCACCAGAAGAATTAGAATAGACGTATGCTGCTTTCTGGGAAATAGCTGACGCTATATCTGAGAAAGGGAAGGGGAGACAGTTAAGAAATATTCTGTTGGCCAGATGTTGGCTGGAAGCACCGCAGCTGGGGCCATTACACTTCTTCATGTACTGCTGTCCCTTCTTGCTGCGTAATGCACTTTCTACATAGAGACATGAAGAATAACACTAAGTTTACACAAAGGTTTACAAAGAGTGATTAAATTAAAAATAAGTGAACTATAAAGTGTTAGCATAAGTGAATACGTAACATTTTTAGCATATTTCCATGCAAAAAGGATTTTTGCTTACGTTGCCTTACTTAATGCTTACAACCACTTTGTAAGACAGTTATTATTTTCATTTTCAAATGAGTAAAATAAAGTTAATTGAAGATAAGCAAATTTCCCAAGGCCACTAATTTGGCCCCTAACTATAGCTGGTGGGTTATCACCAAGTTCTAACACCAAAACCTGTGCTACACTATATTGCCACACTTTTGGGACTGAAGCAAATAGGGTGCATGTGTTGGGACAAGGGTGATTCTAAACAATGATCTCACTCACCATTTAGAATGTTTGATTTATGGGGAAAACATTCCAAATACCTGTAGATGTACTTGGAAATAAAATTTTAAAATATTCCAGTTATAAGTTTGAAAATAATGACATAAAATGTAAAACCTGAACCTACAGTCTAATATTTTATTATCTTATTTGCCTGCCAAGCAAAAAGTTATGGATTTCCTTTTCAGTGTATTTTTCCATGAACTCAGTTAATAGGTCCTTAAAGATCTATTAAGATAAATTCTGTTATATTCTTTTATATAAGAATATATATAAGAATTATATAAGAATAACAGTTATTATTTTAGAAGTGAAAGAAGTTTCTTTAGTAACAGCATAGTACCTTGGTAAGTTGCATTCATTTTCAAAGAATTTCCAACCATAATATCTAATTACAAAGTTGCGTTTATTATTATATTTTGCTTATAGTCTCTTTGACTAGAAAGTCAAATATATTTTATGCTTGAGTCCATATTTATTCCAGTCTTTCTTATCAAAATCAAGTTTTTGACCAAGTCAATAAATTCACATTTATTTCAGTGAATTCTTAAGTCTTCAGTGAATTCTTAAGCTCTTAGTTGTGTCTTGAATACCCCATTATATTGTGTTCCCTGATTGTTTCCCGC
>PVKS010039365.1:0-17308 GCA_004027875.1 Aplodontia rufa | reverse complement strand
AGACATGGTACTATGGATTACATGATGGCCACCATGAAAAGACCAGGCCATGGAGTTCAAGGGAAGAGACAGAGAAAAGGGCCTTTTGGCACAACTGCACTGGACTCCTGTGAAACACGGGTAGCAGGAGTCTGGAGGTGCCTAGGGCAGCCCCATGCACACCCTCTGGACTTAGTCCATCTTCCACACTTTGTTGAGCAGCTTTACCACCTCATCGTAGATGATAAACACAATAGCCACATCCAGGCAGACCCGGCCCAGGCGGGGGACAGCGCCCTTGTAGAAAGCTCTGAGCCCCTCCTTCCTCAGGATCTGCAAGCCACAATCCCACTATTCCAGTATTTGTGTGCCTCCAGGCCCTGCATCCGGGTCTTGATCACATCCAGAGGTGTGTTCCCGAAGACACTGGCTGCACCGGCAACAGCTCCAAAGACCCCGGTGATCAGTGGGTTCATGGGCTTGTTGGGATTGTCCCCTCTGTACCAGTTGCGCAGAGAGGTCATGACAAAGAAGCGGATGGCTTGATTTGAGCCCTGTTTCAGCACAGTGGCTGTGAGGCCCTGGTAGGTCCCCTTCAGTCCTGGTTCCCGTACAATCTCCCTAACCCCGTGGAAGAATCCTCTGTACTTGGGGTTGGGGGAGGTCTGGTCATGGATGAACTTCACCTTGATGGTCTCCATGGGGCACACGACCACCACAGCCTCGGCCACACCTGCGCCCAGGCCACACAACAGCCCTCGAGTGCTGTCTAGCCGTCCCTGTGCGTCCCGCATGTGATTGCTAAGAAACTCGAACATTCCGAACCGACGGCTGCCTTGGGGATTGAGCCGTAGAGCAGAGAGCTGGGGCCGCGATACAGGCCCAGAACGCCATGGACAGTCTGCCGCGCGCAGTCCCCAGTGCCTCGGTACCACGGCGGGTGGGAGCGCTCGTCCAGCTGCAGCTGAGTCTTCACGTACTCAGTCGGGAACGTTATACAAATTTCGATGCCCCCAGCCAGGCCCCCTGCCAGGATCGCTTTCCCGGGGTGCATCAGCTTGGCCTTTTCGGGTGCAGGCGCAGCGGCCGCCAGAGTGCGGGGTGCCCTGCGTCGGCCACGGGTCCGAGACTCCGATGCTAGGCACTAGCCTCTCTGCTTTTGATCTAATTTTCTTCCCATTCTCTCTTGCCTCCTATTTATTTGTGACAAAGACCAAGAAGCTGATGAATATTCTTTCTAGATTCCCCAACATGCCTCGGAGTCTACCGGCACAACACCCAGATCTACAGGCTAGGCTGTGTGCCAAACAAGGACATCACAGTGGAAAGGAGCTGTGGTTTGGCCAGAAGCAGCCAACAAAGCAACCCTAGACCTACAAATGGGAACCGGTACTTGAAGCTGCCTGGGAAAAAGAGGGAGGAGTGCTTCCCTAGTTTCCAGAAAAGGGACTTACTCATAACAGGGGTTTTTGAGGGCCACTGGTGGGGAAATGTACATGTACGGTGATATAGGCTTGTCCACAAAGGCCCCAAAGCCAATCCGTAGGTTACTGGTGAGCTTGCGCATTTGGGAGGCCAGCTTGGTACCCAGGTTCTGGATGCTGGACAGATCATCCTTCATGGAGTAAGACAGGTCCATCAGATAGTAGATGTCTACAGGGTAATCCTCTACCTGCCGCACTTGGACGGAGAAATTCTTGGAATCATCTGGAAGGCAGAAAGATATTAGTTTATTTTCCTCTTCTCCCTCCATGATTGAATAAATGATTAAGCCACAGTTGGGAAAGAGTAACTACTTGATCAACCCAACTCAAAAGCCCTGGTGCCTTCTCCCTCGCCTAGAAAAGAAGAGGCTAAAAGCAAGAAGGTTAAGAGTTTCTTTTCTAATGTTAGATTTTTCATCCTCTTGAAGTCCCCATTGGTCTCATCCTCTGGATCCCAAGAGTCTATCACCCTGAGTCACAGGCATTTTGACAATTACTACACTTCAGATTCTATAAAAGAAAGGAAGTTTGTCCTACCCTTCTCTGAATCCATAGCACCCAATACATGTTTTGCATGTAGTAGGTCTCTTTTAAATTCTTATTAATTTAATTGGAAAGTCAAAATCAGTGATCCAAAAAAGCCTGTCTCTTAGTCTAATCCTCCTTCCCTTCTGAAGGTGTCTGCCCCTATCCACCTGTCTCCCTCCCAGATGAAAAAGGGCCCTACAAATTACTCTCTCGTCCTTCATCTCATTCACACCTCAACATGAAGTTATAAGGTAGGTAAAATGGACATTAGGGGAAAAAAACAAACATTTTTTGAGCACCTACTGTGTCAGAAGGGTTAAGTAACTTGCCTAAATGTGGTGGAGCTGAGATTCAAACTCAGATCCTCTGACTAAGACTCTAATAGCCCCCATCATCTTCCATTCTCCTACCCAGATCTTCCCCACATGCTATTCTTCCCACCCCATCTCCATTCTGAGCTACTCCTCCAAGATTTCCTGCTCAGCCCTCTACCTCATGCCGTATGCACACCTGTCCCAGGTATTCCCTCAAGATAAGCCCCAAACCTACCTGGCCGTAGCCGGAGGGCAATCCTCTGAGGACTGACTTGAGTGACCTGGGAGCCATCTCCAGAGCTCTTGTCGCTAAGTGGTCTGGCCTCCAGGATCTGGGCCTCACTGACGGGGAACTCGATGGACTGGGGGGCACAGTTGTCCTTCAGCAGATTCTCCTTCAGGTTACAGCGGGGTAAGCCCAGGGGCAGGGCCTGTAAGATAGGAGCCAAGGGGAAGGCCTGCAAATCAGAGCTAGGATGACTTAGAACTTACCCTGTGCTTTGGAGCTAAATCAGCATAAATGAACTGGAATGGTCCTTCCTAGGATAATCCCTAGAACTGTGTACAGAGGAGAAACAGAGGTATCAGAAAGGCTAAGTGAGTGCCTGTTCATGGATTGGTAGCCAAGACATCCAAGAAGAGGGCTTACATAGTTAGATGACTTTTGGACCAGTATTTCCCCAACTATGAAACACAACTACTCACTTGTGGGTCTCAAAATCAATTTAGTGGGTGGGTCTCAATCATCATCTTATTAAATAAAATGTAATAGAACAAAATAGAAAATATTGAAATATATTGCAAAAGTAAGTATTGTTTCATGAAACTTTTTTTAATTGGGAAATGGAGCAAAACAAATACAACAAATTATGATATACAATGCATTTCTTTCTGTAGGTAAAGATCGAAACAGTTTGGAAGCTGCTGTGTTAGACACTGACTAGGCTGAGACCCATGAAAGCAGGGACTGTGTGTGTCCTGTTCCCTTTCTGTTCCCAACATGCAATCCAGGACTAATGAAGGAGTGAGGCATAAAGACCACAGCGCAATAGACTGGCTGAGACTAAATCTCAGTTGCTAGAGCCAGTCACCCAAACTTTCCAATCCTAGTTCCCTCAGCTGTAACAGGAAGATAACAGCACTCCCTTGGTACAGAGCCGTCAAAACCCTGGAAAGTAGACCGGTGGCTGCCAGGAGCTAGGTGGGTTAGGGATGGGAAGTTGTTCTGTGACTACAAAGTTTGTTTTTTCATAAGAAAAAGAGTTATGGAGATGGGCGGCGATGGGGATAATTTCACAATATTATGAATGTATGTAATACAAGTACTATTCACTTAAAATGGTTAAGATTGTAAATTCTGTTTTGTGCATTTTGCCACAATAAAAATTACTTTTAAAAAACTAATAATAGGGGCTGGCTCAGCAGTTACGGTGCTTGCCTGGCGTGTGCAAGGACCTGGGTTCGAACCCCAGCACCACAACTAAGTGTCAGAGCAACAAAACCAGATGAAAAAATAAATAAAATTCTCACTTTCTCTCTCTCTCTCTCTCTCTCCTTAAAAAAAATAAATAATAAAAATAGTAGTGATTCCTTCCTCAAAGGGATGTCATGTGGGACTAAATAAGACAACGCATGCAATAAGCGCTCAATAAATGTCAGCTACGTAAGATGCTTGATAGATGGTTCCTGGACAAATTAATCATAAATAAATTCCACTACTTTGGGAAATACTGTAATGCCAGTCTAGTGACTAGAGCCTGTCCTGTCACCTTCCTCCTTCAATCTGGACGAAGACAAATTAAATGCCTTCCAGAAACCCTCACGTGTATCTCATCACTCCCTGGGCTCTGGGTACTTTTACACCTAAGTATTGAATGGGAAACATACTGTACTAGAAACACCACCAGGAACCAGGAAGCAGGTTCCTTCCTAGGTCTGCCACAAGTCACCATGTGAGCCCCAGTTCCCTCACCAGTTCAATAAGGGGAGTGAGCTGACAAGCTTTGTCAGTCCCTTTAGCCAGCACTGTGTGGGCATGAAGTCTCCTTATCTGGTGACTGACCAGCAAGCTGGAAAACCCCTCCCTGGTCCCATTTCACAGTGTCAGGGCCCTCAGGGTCTCCTGCCCAACCCCTCACAACCATTTCCAAAGATCTGCCAGATATCCCACACCAATATCCTCCAATAGCTAGCGTTAACATTTATTGAGCACCTGTGCAGGGACTGTGAGGAGCAATTTACTGCAGTCCCCCTGTTGACTTTACAGGTGAGGCGCCTACGGCCTGGGGGCTTCACAAGCGAGGAACCCACCCTTACAGGTCAGACACCTGAGGGGAAATAACAAGCCCAAAGTAGCAGGGCTAGGAAGTGGCACAACTGAGATGCCAGCTGGATGATCCGACTAGCTGTCCTCATGGAAGAAGTTGTATTACATTCTGTACAGCGTGAGGGTCAAGGCAGAGAAGTAGAAGGGTGGAAAGAGGGTCCTAGCAAGAGTCACACTGGAGAATGCAGCCAGGAGGCAAGAGGATGCTTAACGGGGATGTGAGAGGTGCAGGGAAGGACAGATAATGTCCTTCCTCCTCAGTCTGCTCCTGTGACCTAGTGGCAATATACCAGGGGCAGAACTGAGCCACAGCAAAATACCCTACTCAGTAGCCCAAACCGTTCCTGGTGCTCAGAGTCCCTGTCCCTCTACTTCTCCCGCCCAATCTCCTCAGATAGAATGAAGGCCTTCCCCACAAGGACAGAAACGTGAGCTGCTGCATGAGGAGCACCCTCCACTCAATAAAAAAGTGAAAAGAGGCCAGGCGTGGTGGTGCATGCCTGTAATCCCAGCTACTTGGGAGGCCGAGGCAGGCGGATTGCAAGTTCAAAGCCAGCCTCAGCAACTTAGCAAGACCCTGCATCAAGGTAAAAAGGGCTGGGGATGTGACTGAATGGTTAAGTACCCCTGAGTTCAATCCTTGGTACCAAATAAATAAATAAGTGGAAAGAGATACTGGAAGCTGCAACTTCCTTCTCTCTCGGCTTCTCAGGTATGAGGGCAGAGAAGTGGCCTCAGCAATAGGAAGCAGTGCATAACACTTAACCTTCCTAACTGCAGGTTCCACAACAGAACATCACAGACCCTCCGGGACCCTGAGATGAAAACCTCCCCCATGCTCAGCTCTGGTCAGGAGCAGAACAGCAGGGAGAACTCCTGGGCACTTCAGATTTTATGCCCAGTCTTTCCGATTTCCCCTTTGCCCACAAAGCCCCAAGAAAACCTCTGGGAAAAGGCAATGATTGGATCACCAAGATGCCAGGAGGAACTGATCCTTTCCAGGATGAGGCAGGTACTGGAGGAGAGACCCAGGGGTGGGGACAGCAGCGTACTGACGCCATCAAGTATCGTCAAGCTTCTTCAGCAAAGGGAGAGAACGTTCTGGAGCGGGGTATGCCCTACTCCCATTTGCTACTGTAGCAGTCCTCATGAGAAGGGGATCTGAAGTACAAAGACACACTGGCAGTCCTTAAAACTTAGTATGAATTTCCTTAGAAAAATAAACCCTGAAAAACAGAAACTGCTTCCCTCCCTCCCTTCCCTTTGTGGTCACTGCCATCAGAGGTCAAGAACAGAATAGGCCTGCTTGTCCTCCTGGTCCAGGAGGACACCAAGGTAGTGACCTCAACATCCTTGAGCAACATTCCCTTTCTGAATAATCCAGGCAGTGATGGTAGAAGGCATGTCTCCAGGTTACTCAGAAAGAAAACTGGAGAGGAGGTGGATATGAAAGTTCTAGTTTCCACTGAAACCGGATGTTACACAAAAAGGGCAGAAATAGTCCAGACCCAGGGGAAGATGCAGAGTGGGAGGTGTGGCCCCACGTGCTGTGTGAGCTGGTGCATTACCTCCCTTTCCTGGGTGACACATGTTGTTGGTACCATTCCCCATTAATCCTGTTTTGGGAATTAGGAAAGCCAGCATGAATAATTGTTATATACTATGTACCTCACAGAGTTGGTCAGGGGATAAAATAATTCTGTGAGCAAGAAAGGTTTTCAAAATACAAATATCTCATTATAAGTCAAATACACTCCAATTCTTTTGGATATGGTATAAACAAATGAAAGTAAATAGAAGATGACTCTTTTCTACAATTACTATTGAAACAACTGCTGTTATGGCATCTTCTTTCCTTGGAGGAAAGCAAACGGCAATATACCCTAGTACACTCCTTTACTCTAGACAGCTACAAAAACATCTCCAGTCCAAATAAATTAACATTGTTGTCTTGATTGGCTCACCTGGTGAGAGCAAGAAACCACTTAATTTATGTTGGTTTTGATTTGTTTAAATCCCTTATCCAAGAAGCAAAAAGTTCCTAAATATGGGGTTCAAGTTCATCTTTAGCAATTCCTAAAGTTCTCTGGGGATTTTATGAAAGCATAATGATTTCAGTCAGCATGATTTCCTGGACTTTCTTTTTATAGCAAGAAGAGTCACAGATACCTCTCCTATGATTTTATAATAATGATTTTTCCTTTTTTACCTACAAATGGGTGTTGTAAGTTTCTTGAGGACAACCAGGAGGGGGAAAAGGCAACCCTCTATCTCTTACACAGAGAGTAAATGGTTAATTCTCTGAAAGAGGTAGTCCTTGTGTGTCAGTTGATATTATTCAGTTCTTGATATGATAATTAGCAATTTATTCGATTAGAAGTACAAGACAAAAATAAAGAAAATATTAAAAAACTACTTAAATATGCAGAGAGAGAGAAGAACAGAGGGAAGAAAAAGAAAGAGAGAAGGAAAGCATTTGAGTTTATAGCTGTTGGTATTCATACTTCCTTATTTACAAGGAGAGAAGCACTCTTGATTTTATCCTGTTATTGTTTTATACAATAACAAACTGAAGCAAAATTCTCAAGATGGACATTTATCCTCCAGATTAGAAATAAGGAGAAAGAGTGCTGTGGGGTGGCACACACCTGTAATCCCAGCAGCTTAGGAGGCTGAGGCAGGAGGATTCCAAGTTCAAAGCCAGCCTCAGCAACTCAACAAGGTCCTAAGCAACTTAGCAAGACTCTGTCTCAAAATAAAAAAAAAAAAGGGGGGGGGCTGGGTATGTGGCTCAATGGTTAAGCACCCCTGGTTTCAATCCCTGGTACTCAAAAAAAAAAAAAAATAGAATGAAAGAGCAACAGGAAGGTGAAAATGAAATTGTGTTAGTGACTGAAAAGAACTATAGTGGCCTAGACCATTCCTGCAGATACAGACAAGAAAATAAGGAGGTCCTAATGGAATCTGCCTCTACTTTTCTAGACCTAAACCAATCCTTCCTCTTTCACCCCTGGATGTCAGACTAAGTGTTAGCTGGTCTACCTCCCAGTGCCCTCGGGTCAACATACCAATTCCTAGTATTTCCTCCACTTTAGAACTGCCAAATTTAGCAGATATTTGGGACATACTTCTACTAATAATTATTTGTTGTTTAATCCAAATTTAATTGGGTGTTCTGTATTTGGCAACCTCAACTCTGCCTCCATTCTCCTTGACCAACCATCAGCCCTTTTGATGAGCAATGTTTGTCCAACTTGCTACCATGACAACCCATTCTGATGCAATAGGTCCAGGGTCCATCCCAGGAACCTGTGTTTTTAACAAGCACCTCAGGCAATTCTCACCACCAGGTGTGTTGGGGAAGGTCTGGGCTCCAGCATGATGCCACTGGGAACAAGATGACAAGTTGAATTTCTGCATGAAGCTGGCCTTTTGTTAGACGTACCACCAAAGACAAGCCACCACCCTAACCCTCCAAGAACACACCCTGTGCAGATGGGTCCAAAACACCGCACTGCGCTCAAGCACGTTGGCGATGTTTTCCCATTACCCAGCCAAGCACTCCTTACACACCCAAGAGCTGCTGTCCTCTAAGGACCACGCGAAAGCTGAGCCCAACCAGTTGTTTTTCCAGGCACTGCCAGCAGAAGCACCAAGCTGCACCCTCAGCCCCACCTTTGATTTTTTAAGTCAACTGCGAAGCCACTTGGGCAGTTAAACTTGACCTAGGCAGGGGAAGACCTATGCAAGGCTTACAGCCCTGGATTCCACTTTTTTCCTCCCAGGCTGATATTTTGCATCACACTGGGTGCCTCCACCCTTCGCTGTAGTCATTCACTAAAGCTTTGTGCTCCCTGGCTCCTGTGTTTATAGTCCATCTTCTAGGGAAATAGCTCACAGGACTTTCTACCTCCCTCATTCATTTCCTTTGATCTTAGCCGTGCCTATGTCCTAGTCCTAAACTGGCCCTACCTCATGCTTTGACACTACGCTGCCCCAGCTTCTCCCAGCCTGCCTTGGGGATAAGATTTACCATATTTGCATCTATGAAATTGGGTCACATGCTCTGAAGGCTGTGGCTGGTCAGGCCTCAGCCCTAGCTATTGCCCATGCAGATCAAGAATGAAGAAAAATGGTCAGGTGCAGTGGTACACGCCTGTAATCCCAGCCACTAGGGAGGCTGAGGCAGGGGGACAGCAAGTTCAAAGCCAGCCTCAGCAATTTAGCAAGGCCCTGCCTCAAAATAAAAAGTAAAAATTAAAAAATATATAAAAGGGGGGGCTGGGTGAGACAGATTAGGAGAGACAGTAAAATGGCTAGGTAGTCAGGACAGAGGGCCCCTATCCAAGGGCTAGCTGGTAGAGGCAGAGAGTGATTGACAGGGCATGCTCAGGGCCTTCAGATGCAAAAAGACCATGAGGCTCACCTTCCTCCCAACTAAGGTGGGGGTGGTCACAGGCTTGCCCAGGGCCTTCAAATCCAAAAAGACCTTGAGGCTCACCCTAGTCCCTGATTAAGAGAGGGGGTGGTCACAGGTGGATACTAGGAAGTATTTGCCACCTTTTGTTTTAACCAATGGTGCTCTTGACCAGTTTCAATGCCTGCTTTACATGGATTTTAACCAATGGAGTTGAGGACATTTTTCAATGCCTGCTTTGCATGAATGTTAATTATGCTCATACCAAGTCAATATAACCTCTGGCCTATCCTCCATTAGACGGTATCCTGCTTCCAGGTACCCCGCTGCCTTGCGGAGTCTCTGCTCTTCTTCCTAAATAAATCCTACTCCTTTTACTCTTCCTTCCGTGGTTGTCCGTGGATTTTATTCTTTAAATTCGTGAGACAAGGACCCAGAAGATCGGCGCCGAATTCCCGGGGTGAATTTCCACCACACCAAGAGCTGCAACGCGCCATGGAAATCCCAGTTCTTAGCTGGGTAGCTGCTAACACATTTGGGCTGCAGTGACCTGAGGGACCTGCAACAAGCCCAAATTCCCAGTTTTATCTGGGAATCGCTGCAAACACGAGAAGCGGACTGTTTTGGCTGCTGGAATCTGTAGCGGCCCAGACTCCATTCACCAGCGTGAGCAGGGAATCCGGCCTCTTCTCAAACCTCCCCCCCACCCCCCCACCCCGCATCATGGGGACTTGGCTCAGTGGTTAAGCACCCCAGGGTTCAATCCGTAGTACAAAAAAAAAATTTAAAAATGGGGAAAGAAGGGGAACAGGATAGACTTTCCAAGAATATTTCCTTCCCCAGCCCTGCTCCAGACTTTCTGGGCCAGAGCTGCCTGCCTTTTCTCTTGCCTTGGGTTGAAAAGGAGGGAAGAAATGAGTGACACTTGGGCTTCTGCCCTGGCTCCCTCTGCTCAGTCAGTTTCAGGCCATCCAATCCAAACAAGACACCTTCTGCAGGACGCCTCAGGAAGCTGCAACTTCCTTATAAAACACCTTCATAACATCGTGATGATAACTAAAAGGAGATGGCAGAAGAGAAGGAGACGGCTCTGCCCAGAGGGGAGGGGCACCTGAAAGGGTGGAGGAGGAGGATTCACCCTCCCCTTGTAACTCCCACTCCCAGCTAAATGAAGTCAATGTGGTCCAGATGTTGGGCAGCAGCCTCTGGAAGCAGTTCCCGTGCCTAGCTGCGTAGCAGCACAAAGGCCAAAGCAGCATGTGGAGCTGGCCTCCAGCTCTGGCAGCCCTCCTGTGGGGATAAACACAGCCTCCCAGCTCCCTTCCCCCACAGCCTGCCCAGGAAGTTGCCTTTTTAGGAAAATCAGTGAATCAGGAAGAGAAGCAGACCGAGGGAATGAAAGGCCCAGCTAGAGTGATCTTATAACTACAGAGGACAAGGACATGCAGAGTGAAAGACAGGATACCTCAGGTAGCTGAGTAGCAGCCAGCCTGGGAGCTCAGGTAACCACCTGCCAGTGGTCAGTGACTCAGCCTCAGACTCTGTAATGGCTGGGAATTTCTCCAGCCACATCCACCACCCCCAACCCCCAGCCTTGCCAGCTCCGAATTCCCATCCCAGTCACAAACATAGAGTTTACTCAGACACACTCATTCCCTAGGGCCCCAGACACAACAAACCCTCTGCCTAGACACAGCTAACCCTTTCCTGTCACCCTCCCATCCTCACCCACAGGCCCAGCTCCTTCTCTCATTGACACCTGGGGGAGGGAGGAAGGAGGGAAAGAAGAGAAACAGGTCATCAGAGAGAGGGGAAGAGAAAAGATCCTCCGACTAAATGTCTCATGCATGTGCAGAATTCCTCTTCTATTTGCCTTTTTGAAATTCTAGAAAAAAGAAGAAAGCCAGCTCTCCCTCCACACCTGAGGCCCCTCTTTCCTGGAAGGTCTCACCCCAACAAAAGGCTACCAATGGGTGGTAAAGGGTAGCAATGGATATAGCCAGGTCAGAGTTCACCCAACCAAACTGACAGGGTGAGAGCGGTCCTAGGAGACTCTGGGTGGCATTCCCTGCAGTGCTCCTGTAACAGCTCTTCAACATCCATCAGTGGGAAGCCTTCACCGTGCATTTAGGAGGAAAGAGACAATCCTATGGCTCCATGTCTATGTCAGGGAAAACAAGATACAGTGTCTGCTCCTCACCTCATCCGAGCACCAGGCACACACAGGACTCACAGCCAGACACTGCTGGCAGGAGCTCACGCCTCGGGTGGTGCAGATATTTGACCCTGCAACAGAAAGACAAGGGCATTAGCTCCTAATTTGGCTCCATAAAGTAACCGGCCTGCCCTATCCTTCCCAACTTTCCCAAAAACCCAGGTTCACAGCTCCCAAATGCACACACACAGCTTGACCGTACAGATTTTTACCAAACAGGCAATTAGGAAGGAAGAAAGAAAAAGAAGTTTGGAAGAAATTCATTGCTGCCCTCAACTGATGAGACCACCAGGATGACAAGTGATGGGACAAGGCTGATCCATGGGCCCAAGGTTCTGATCATAACTGATGAGATTTTAATTAATGACTGGTTTGATGCCTACATTGTACAAATAAAAATACGAGGCCCAGAGTAGTGAAAATATGTCCTCTTCAATTACTCTGGTGATATTCACAGCCACACCACAGAGAATACAGCTCCAGTGTATTGAGGTTAAACACAGCCTCAGTATGGTGGGGGCAGAGAAGGTAGGGTGGGGTGATTTTAATGGCAGGGTCCCATTCGACCTGCTAGGGGAAAGCAAATCTTCTAAAAGCTTCTTAAGCTTCCCAATACCGGTATATTGAAATCCAAGCATAAAGTGTTCAGGAGAACTACAGAAATGTTAGAAAAGGTCAACTGGTAGAAAATGAAAGAACATAGAATTTGGAGGTTGCAAGCAAGGGCTACGTTTGAATTTCAAGACTTTCGTACTAGCCTTGGGCACTCGCATATTCTCTATGAAATGACATACCTGCCTCATAGAATTTGTCTAAGAATTCAATAAGCCAAAGAGTCATTCAAATGTGAACAGTCCTGAGACTGACAAGGGACAGGGAAAAGGCTGGGAGTGGGGGTGGGGAGCAGGAACGAAAACAGCCTTGAGAAACCCAGCCAGGAAGCAAAACCCAGGCATCTCCTTGTGCAGAAGCTGCCATCCTCCCTGCTCCTCTAGCTCAAACTCCTTGGCCTTGGCCAAGTAAACCCCCTCCTCCTGCAGCGTCCTCAGGGAAGCTGTTTCCAATATAAGAAATGAATGAAATCAACCCATTCCTCCCTGGAATGAAGGAATCCTGACTGAATCCATTCAGTTATCCTGACAGTTGTACTATCCAGTTTTCTAAAGGTTGTCCTTTGCCCCCAGCTGTGAAGACCAGAAAGTCTATGTTTTGGGGAAATTGTGCCCAGTGAGTATTTTTTTTCAATATCCCCAAAACTTCTCACCTAACTACATGTCCTGGTCTATTTTATTACAGTGTGACTGAGTTCCTTTCATCCCAACAACCGGACAGAAACACATTCAGAAAATAACTTACCATGGTTAGTGATAGTTAATTGTCTAGAAGTGTGTACCTTTGTTTTATTTCTATTGATTAGGGCACTTTACAACTATGTAAGAGTAGAGGTTAATTTGTAAAGGAAACCAATGACAACGTAAATGATTTTTAGGGGAATTTTCTTTTTCTTTTCTTTTCTTTTTTTTTTTTTTGAGAAAGAGGGACTGTGTGAGAGAGAGAAGAGAGAATCAATGTTACTTAGTTTTTCATGTGGCCGTCATTGCTCCAACACTCCATTGTGTATGTAGTGCTGGGTTTGAACCCACATCCTTGCACATGCCAGGCAAGCACTGCAACCACCAACCTACCGCTCCAGCCCTGTGTATTTCTTACCCAACAAAAATGCCAATGATTTCTGTCTGGTAGAAAAAATAACCATCAAAAGTTAAAATTTTCTGCTTTGTAAACATTGGCCAATTTTGAATCTATTAGCAATAATTCTATTTCCACCTATCTTTAACTGGCCAACTACAAATCTCTAGTCCTTGAATTCTCAACTGAAATAATCCCAACATCTTACTGGTTCCCTCATTAATCAAGCTGAATAAAATCTTTGACACATGTTTATTTTATATTTATATTAGAATCATACATTTAACTCTTTGAAAATTACACTTTAAGGAGCTGGAGTTCAGTTCAGGGGTAGAACACATGCTGAGCATGTGCAAGGCCCTGGGTTCAATCCCAACAGAAACAAAGAAAGAAGAGGAATAAGATAATTACACTTTAACAATCTTTTCAGGACCTCTCTAGGTGTCAAGGGACCTAACTGAAAAAAAGTACACACACAATCAGAAGACTATGGTCCTGAGTTATCCTGCTAATAATGCTGCCTTGGGTAAGTCATTTAACTCTTCAGCCTTATTTTCTTAAACTTTAGCATTCCTGCCGTATTAGTATTCTTTTTCAAGACTTTTTTTTTGAGAGAGAGAATCAAATTTTATTTCGTTTTTCATTTGGCTTTCATTGCTCTGACACTTCATTGTGTATGTGGTGCTGGGATTCAAACCCATGTACTCACGCATGCCAGGCAAGTGCCACGACCACTGAGCAACCGCTCCAGCCCCTCTTCTTCTAGTCTTAATGACATTGCCACCCAATATATTTAGGTCTCTTGAGACCTGCTCTTCCCTGCCCAGCCCAGTCCCAGTCCTTGTATATACTCAGTATATATATTTTGGAGCCAATCAAAAGGTGTTACAGTTCTGTTTTGTTTTCAAGTAAATGAGATCATACCTCAAAATTATACATAGAATTCTAAAGGAGTCCCTCATACAATTTAGACTTCCATTTTTCTCCCCAAAATGCTAGGATAACATGTGGAATCCTTGAAGTACCTCCTAGAAGATCCAGGTTTCCTTGCAGCCTTGAGTTCGTCTACAAAGGCCTTTCTTAACTCTAAAATTCTACAAGTGGGAAGCCACTATAAGCCCATGAGTAACTTCTAGAGTTGTCCCCACTGCTGGACTATAATCTTAGCATGCTTTGTATAAGGACTGTGGGATGGATTACGGCCTGGGTTCCAGCCCTGGCCCTAACATATGAAGGTCACCTCTCAGGTGGGGTATCCCTCAGTCATGCAATATCTGCAATAGAAGAAAGGAAGTTGGTCTTCCCAGAGCTTCCATATTCAGAATACCCCAACCTTCAGAATCAACAATGCGACCCAAGGCTTCTCCCTGCCAGAGCTGCCTGGCCATGTCTTGGCTGTGTAGTTGCTCTCTCCCCAAGCAGATGTAGATGTAGCTCCTCTCTCTTGCTCCACCAGAAGAGTTCAGAAAGGAGCCTATCCTGAGCTCTTTTAGGTATCTCCCTCCTTTTAGGAACTGCCATGAGGACTGGCATCCAGGAAATAATTCTGGACACAAATGCCACGGCTGTTCCCTAGGGAGAGGAAAATCAAAACGCAACTGCAGCAGAGTTGAAGGACACGAGAGGAGTGTGGGGAGTTTGGGCACTATCGAATTGTTTTTGAAAACTTTTCCCAGTGTGTCCATGCATCCAGCCATTCATTCTCAAATTAGCATTTCCCTATGAGTCCTTGATTCATAGCCACAAAAGAAAGCCTTGCCAGACGTGAAATCAAAAACAGCAGGCCCCTCCTAGTGTATGAGCGGTCCCTGACCCCAGATGATGAGCTGAGTTGCTGGGATTTGTTCTTTAGGAAGTCATGCCTTGGAGTCATGGTTACCCATTCCCCTTTATCCCTTGTTTTTAATGAATCACAGGTTGATGCCGTGAGAACCAATGATCCCTCCATGATCTCCCCAAGCAAGTCCTGCACTTGGGGCAGGTTCCCTGGAATGCAGTGGTTGAAAGTGACTAACTCATCAGAAGTCTCCAAGCTGGACCCATGCTGATTCAAGGAGCTGCTGCTCCAAAGCCACCCCACTGTCCTAACATGGCTAATGAGTCTGGACCTCAGTTTCCAGTCATTCATAAAGCTGGAGTTCCTGCTCAGCGTCTGGGGTCCAGACGTGGCTCTGCTAGATTAGTGGGGATCTTCATCACAATGTCATTGAAAAGGATGGACAACTGCAACTAGCCAGAGCAGAAAAAAAAACAACAAACTAACTGGGCCTGGTCTTCACAGGATGGTTGTAAGAATTAAATGAACATTGCCGAGCACAACAGCTGGCACACAGAAAATGCTCAATAAATTCTGTTGCTATAGTTGTTATTGTTACTGTTTTTATCCCTAGTCTCAAGCTATTTAGGGTAAATGAATGCTTTTGCTTTTTTTACCTTGAAGATACCATATTATAGAATACTAGAAACAAAGCCCAGCACGTTCCGACCAGAGGGGTAGGGGTGGAGTCAGAAAGTATCAGACTAGGATAAAATGACCAGTTGTCAGATCTGGCTTCTAAATGGAGTTAGGAATATAAGCATTCAAAAATCCAATCTAGGACAGATGGCCAAGAAAAGAGGCCACTAGAAAAGACTGACAATACCAGCCAAGAAGTTCGCCTGGAAAGTAGAAGTAGAAGGCTGTGGTTTGGCCCAACAGCCTGATTCTCAGAAGCAGGAGACAAAGGGTGAGAAAAACGGAGAAAAAAGGAAGCAGGCAAGGGAGTTGGAACCAGTGGAAGTCACATGCGTCAATGAGGGCTATTTTAGGGACGTGTTGTCCAATGAAACAGGATGTCAGAATGCAGGAACAGGCCACCCTGATGAGGCCAGGAGACTTTAGGAGTGGGGCAATTTAGAATGAACAGTGTTTAGAGGGCAGGGCAGACCTTCTGCATTGCAAACTCTATGGGTGTCTCTTTCTGTTTGTCGGAGAGGAATAGTCTGGCCTGGATCCTCAGCCCTGCCATTGACCTTTGACCAATTCCCAAAAAGGTCCATGGGGAAACTGGATGACTCAGTGTCTGATCTTCCACTACAGTCACCTGGCTGGGTGACCCAATGAAGAACGAAACTTCTCATGCCAACTGCCCTATGTATGCACAATGAAAATTCATTTTCGTTTCTTCCTTAAAGGTAGCAGTAGCTCTGTAACCCAAGAAATGAGGAAGGAGAAAGTACAATTCAAGGTAATACACACCTCTGTGCTCTGAGCAGAAGCTTCAGAAAGCATCACCTAAAGCCATAAGAAATCTACACTATCATAACTCATCAAATCTAAGATTATGGATGTAGGATGCATCTGATTTCAGGTATTTTAAACTTTTCAAAAAACAAAGTACAGCTGGGTGCGTTGGCACACCTATAATCTTAGTGACTCGGGAGGCTGAGACAGGAGGATTGCAAATTCAAAGCCAGCCTCAACAACTTAGCGAGGCCCTAAGCAGCTTAGTAAGACCCAGATTCAAAGTAAAAAATAAAAATGGCTGGGGATCACTCTTGTTTAATATAGTCCTTGAAACCCTTGCCAGAGCTATCAGGCAAGACAAGGAAATCAAAGGTATTCGTATAGGAAAAGAGGAAGTCAACGTATCTCTATTTGCAGACGACATGATTTTATACCTAGAAAACCCAATAACATCGGCCAGAAAACTCCTGGAGCTCATAGGCGATTTTAGCAAAGTAGCCGGATACAAGATCAACTCCAGCAAATCGCTAGCATTCCTTTACTCCAGCAACAAATCCGCAGAAGAAGAAATCAGAAAATCTCTCCCATTCACCATCACTTCCAAAAGAATGGAATACTTGGACATTAACCTTACAAAGGATATTAAAGACCTATTCAAAGAAAATTATCAAACACTAAAAAAAGAAATTACAGAAGACCTGAGCAGATGGAAAAACATTCCATGCTCATTGTTAGGCAGAATCATTATAACAAAGATGGCCATTCTACCCAAAGCCCTTTACAGATTCAATGCAATCCCCATCAAGATACCTATGGCATTTTTCAGAGATATAGATAAAGCAATTCTCAAGTTCATATGGAACAACAGGAGACCCAGACTAGCCAAAACACTACTCTATAGAAAGGAAGAAATAGAGGGTATCTCAATCCCTGACCTGAAATTATATTACAGAGCTGTAGTAGCAAAAACAGCATGGTATTGGTATCAAAACAGAACCGAAGACCAGTGGAACCAAATAGAAGATCCTGAGACAAACCCCATATCCTTAACTATTTGATATTTGATAAAGGGGGGGGAAGTATAGTGTGGAAGAAAGATAGCCTGTTCAACAAATGGTGTTGGACAAACT
>PVKS010039364.1:0-17335 GCA_004027875.1 Aplodontia rufa | reverse complement strand
TTGTTGACATGTCTGAGTTTCTCTGCCTGCCTGTGTGTAAGTAGACCTCTAATGCTAATTGAGTGTTCCCAGTTGTACTGATAACCCGCCTTGTCCCTCCCTCCTCTCCCTGCCACCCTCCCTTCTCCTCGCACCTTCCTAGGTGTAGTTCCCCCAGGTTATGTGAAGTTTCAACTTAAACTTAAACTGAGCTGACTATCATCCTGTCTTAGGTTTTACAATAGCCTCCACATATGAAAGAAAACATTTGGCCCTTAAGTCTCTGAGTTTGGGATATTTTACTCTGCATAATTTTTTCCATTTTCATCCATTTGGCTGCAAAAGGCATGTTATCATTCAAATAGCAGAGTAGAACTCTATTGTGTATATACCATAATTTTCGTTGTCATTTACTTTCAACATGCTTGTTTTGTGACATTTTGTTAGTATCACATATGTCTGATGATTATTGAGTGCCAGAGTTCTATATATAGAATACTGCCTTTATCGAAAGTTACATTTTCTTTCCTTCTTTAATGTAATGTTAACATACACTAAGGCCCCAACTGTTTTATGGACATAACTCCTCTCTTATGAATAAAGATTTTTTAAGAGAGAGGGACAGTGAGAGAGAGAAGGAGAGAATCAATTTTATTTAGTTTTTCACGTGGCTTTCGTTGCTCTGACGCTTCATTGTGTACTTGGTGCTGGGGTTTGAATCCAAGTCTTCACACATGCTAGGCAAGCACCATAACCACTGAGCCACCGCTCCAGTCCCTAAAGCTTTATTGTTAATTACCACCTCCCAGTGGATTGAAATAACATGTTCATGGGCCCTTAATCTTACCTATGACCACTTCACTCTGCTTATAGTACCCACCCCCTTCATAGCTACTTCCGGTTGGTTCAAATCCCGGACAAAAGTTGCTTAACTGTGGAAGGGAATTTTGTGGTACTAGCGTCATTCCTTCCAGGAGAATTACAAGTACAGCTTCATGGTTTTAGTCTACTTCTGTAACAGATAATTAATTTGTCCCTTCTGGGCTTTCTGTTATCACACTTCCTTTACTTTATAAGCTCTTAGAATCTGAGCCTCTAAGTAACAGCCTCACCCTCAACACACAGACACACACACACACACACACACAGAGGCATGTGCACATACACACTGACACACATGCATGGGTACAAAGATACATTCCCTGGACCAAACCAAGCTATTCCCTCTGTCTATTGGTGTTTCTCAAAGTCTCATCTGCAGACCATTCACATTAAACTTTATAAAGATGCATATGCCTGGGGCTGGAGCGGTGGCTCGGTGGTTAGGCACTTGCCTGGCATGTGCAAGTACACAGTTTCAAACCCCAGCACCCACATACACAAACTAAGTGTTGGAGCAACCAAAGCTATGTGAAAAACTCAATAAAAATTGATACTCTCTGTCTCTGTCTCTCTCACTATCTTTCTAAAAAAAAAAAAAAATGCACATGCCTACAGGGCTCAGTGGCACACGCTTTAATCCCAGCAACTCCGGAGACTAAGGCAGGAGGATCACAAGTTCAAAGCCAGCCTCCACAACTTAGCAAGGCCCTGAGGAATGTAGTGAGACCCTATCTCAATATAAAATATAAAAAGGGCTGGGAATGTGGCCCAGTGATTAAGCACCCCTGGGTTCAATCCCTAATACCCCCCCCAAAAAAAAGCACATTCCCCCATACCAACTGTGTCAGAATGCATGGAAGTGGCACCTAGGATGCTGCACTCTTTAACACGTCCCCCAACTATACAAGTAATCTGTAAGGGCATTGATATTTGAGAATCCATGATTTAAGGGGTTTTTTTTCTGATTAAAATGGAGCTATTTTCACATACATCTTATTCACTTCTGAGATCAGAATCTTTGTCACTTATTAAGAAATGTTCTCTCCTCTCTCCCTCTGGTCTTTGAGCGTAGCTCTTCTCTGGGCTATTTCTCAGTCTATGTATGGAAGAGTTATGTTCAGAAAACACCTGGGCGGTAGCATATTTGTGATAATAATGGTCTTCTATTCCTACAGTCTACTTTTCTTTTTCTGTTTTTCTTTTTTAAAGAAAGAGGGACAGGGGGCTAGAGCAGTGGCTCAGCAGTTACGGTGCTTGTGCGGCATGCACAAGTGCACAGGTTCAACCCCAGCACCCACATACACAACTAGTTGTCAGAGCAACGAAAGTCATGTGAAAAACTCAATAAAAATTGATTCTCTATGTCTTTCTCTTTCTCTCACTGTCTTTCTCTCTTTAAAAAAGAAAAAGAAAAAAGAAAGAGGGACAGTGAGAGAGAAAGAGAGATACAATTCTATTTAGTTTTCATCTGGCCTTCATTGCTCCACACTGTGTATGTGGTGCTGGGGTTTGAACTCGGGTCCTCATCCATGCCAGGCAAGCACCTTAACTGCTGAGCCACTGCTCCAGCCCTGCAGTCTACTTTTGCAAGTCCTCAGGGCTCAGGTACTTCTTCCTCCTTTCTCAGCTGAAACCCCCTTAGCATCTGCCACTCTAGACTGCTTACACTAATATTCTCTTTAAAATACCCTGCCCAGGAATTAACAGCAAACATCAGCATATTAGAGGGGAGCCTCACTCAGTCCACACACACACACACAAAAAAAAAAAACTCTTAAATATTAGAACTACTCAGGACCACTTCTTTACAGACCTTCTCCAAAAATTTTAAATGCACATGCACCACTACTAGAATAAATGAAGTAAAAAACAAACTCTGCTGTTTCTCTATTTGAATGATTCACATTTAATTCTCATCATCATAAAATTAGAATGTAAGCAAAAATATCGATCCTGCTTTTCTAACTTAAGATTTCATCAAATATATTTTCCAAACTGTTATAACTAGGACTTATTTAATGACTACAAAATATTCCATGGAGCTAATGCTTCCAGAACCCCTGTTGCTTAGTGTTGGTTATTTTCAAATTTCACTGTTATAAATGACAATACAATCAATGTGTTCCCGCATGTTATTTCTTCTTTAAATTGCTTGCTTGGAATAAATTTCCAGGGATGGAATCGAAGTGTATGTATATCTTGGCACCTGTTGTCAAATTGCCACATTTGCATTTCATACAGTTCCTTGGTGGTATGCTAAAAAAAAATTTTTTTTTAAATGGGCTCTTGGCGGGATTAAAAAACAGAGAACCTGATTTATTGTGTTTTCTGATCTCTGTGGCATAAATACTTCTATTTTGGCTAATTTCTAGTTACAATATGATATCACTGAATGAAGAATGAAAAGAGATAGATGATCGAGAACCACATCATTCTATAGTATTTCCACCATACAGAGAAACAGAAGCAACTTCACTGGCTTGCAAAATGTATGAAAATTTTACCATCAGATTTTACAAGCAAGGGCAAGCTGGTTCTAGGAGACTACTGTAAATATATTTATTACTTGATATCTTTCAATAGCACTTTCCTTTTTTTGCATTGAAACTACTGAAAAATTCAGCTAATTCTCATACACTGACCATGCTTTTCGGTCAGCAGATTATGCAAATAATGAATTAAAGATTATGCAGAAAAAAGAGAGTGGGATGTCTATCTCCTGTCCTGGTCAATTAATTGCCTCCCCACCTCCCCACCCCTTGCATTTATCTTACAGAGTTTTTCCCCATGAGGTCATGCATACAAACCACTCAGTCATTCATTTATTCTAACAATAAGCTGAATGGATGACCACATGCAACTCTCATGGCAAACGTGATGGGAACCATATTGCATATTATTTCACCACCTCACTTCCTTGCCTCTCTTTTCTACGAAATGGGGAAGAGGTCACTGCTGACTTCAGTTTCAAGAGAATTTAAGTTCACCGATAAGACAGTTCCAATTTAAGCTCTAAGAAATCACTGAATGTTTGGTGATTCTCTGGAAATTTCTTCCAAAAGTAATTCATTCATATTCTAATTTTTGGGAGAAGAGAAATGGAGAAGTTTTTTGGCACTTTCCCCCCTTAAAAATGAATTTCTGTCTCTGACACCAGAGTAATAATATATAGCCTCTACATGTATGTAATACTTGAAAGTTTTTTTTTAAGAGAGAGGGACAGTGAGAGAGAGAGAGAAAGCGAGAAACAATTTTAGTTCTTCATGTGAGCTTCGTTGCTCTGAGACTTCGCTGTGTGCGTGGTACTGCAGTTTGAACTCACGTACTCACTCATGCCAGGTAAGCGCCATAACTGCTGAGCCACTACTCCAGCCCTACTTGAAAGTTTTTAAAGAAATGGTACCCTGTTTGCATGTTAAAATGTAAATATGATTGAGCTAAAAATGTTCACACTCTTGATCCAGTTATCCCGCTCCCAGGAACTCATGCCAAGGAATAAATTCAAAATAAGACACTTTCTGTGTGAAGATATTCATTGTAAGAAAGAGATCAATTTGGCTCATTTGAGCCCTTACTCAATTTACTTTTTCAGGGCATAGGGTAGTTCTTAATGGCTCCCAATCCTCCACCCATAAAACTACTGCTTCCAAGTCATTTTAGAGATTTTTTTTCTTTTTGTTTTTTAACACACATAGATACACAGATTCCTGGAGCCCATTCTGGGGCTATGATATGAAGCACGAGAATTCCTGTAATTCCTGTTCTCTCTCTCTCCCTTTCTCTCTCTCTCTTAATTTATTATTAATTAATTAATTTATTTATTTTTGTACTGGGGGTTGAACCCAGTGGTGCTTTACCACTGAGCTATATCCCCAGTCCTTTTTTATTTTTTATTTTGAGGCAGGGTCTAAGTTGCTGAGGGCCTCACACTAAGTTGCTGAAACTGGACTCAAATTTGTAATCCTCGTGTTCCAGCCTCCCCAGTTGCTGGGCTTACAGGTGTGCATCGCTGCTCCTGACTGAGAATTTCTAATTCTTAAAAGCTTAAAATGGTTTTGATGTCCAGTCAGCCTTGGGAACCACTATTCCAGGCTGGAATCAGACAAATCAGCACCATCTCTGAACCTTCGACTTCTGGGAACAGTTGGACAATTTTTTATGGAAGTCATTAGGAAGTTGCTCGGGCGTTCACGAAGCTGCTGGAAGCAAATGACTAAAGGGCGGTGGAGGGACCCTGTGTTTCTGGCATCCTTCCCTTTCCCTCTATTCACCCTTTCTGTTTCTGACACCCCTCTTCTCTCATCACCCATCCCATCCTATTCCAGCCTCCACTTGGGCACCCCATCCAGGTTCCTGACCACCCCTTTCCGCACATGCAGCCTCATATTTCCTCCCTATGTTCTCAGCGTATCCAGAAAAAAAAAGTTACTATGTGACTAAAGTAATCTGCACACATATTTGAGAATCTCTTGCATGACCAGCTGAACCTGCATTTTTAAAGAGGGGCTTCTAATCCAAGAGCTTCTCCAGTTTAGGGAGTGGAAAGCAGAAACAGGATGATTTTTCATCTTTTCTGGCTTTCACCAGAACCCAAATAAGTATTTTGAATGCTCACTTTCAAATGGTCCCAAGTCCTGAAATTAAAATATTGTAAAATTTAAAACTTTAATCTGGTCAAGGAAGAAATGTCACTCACTCTGCCTCTGACTCCAAACACCTCTATAATTCCACCCAAAGCATTCAGAGAGCAACATCACCCACAGATGCCCACAAATGAGGCGGCACACAGTCAGAGGGTTCTCTAACAAGTCTGAGAAACTGATAGGGAAAGGCTTGAAATATCAGTTTCTAACCTGGTTTGCTTTTTTTCATGGGCATTATCACTGTAAAACACCCAACCCCAGTGTCTAGTCTTGACTCAGTGCCTAAACAATGTCAAATCCTAGTCTCCAGCTGTCACCCCCAATTTCCTTTGAAAGGAATATTGATATTTTAAAAGCTAGTGCGCTCACCAGAGGGGAAAAAGACACTAATCTGCAGATAGCTCACTCCCAGGCCAGGAGCTGTGTCATCGTCATTGGTCCATAGCCAAGTTCTTATAAGAACCATATTAGTTATATCTTTGAGAGTGTATTTTACGTTGTGCACTAGATTAAGTGATATATACACACACATATGAGTATATATATTATGACCATTTTATGACCACAACAACCCTCTGAGGTCTCTTTAGTTTTTATTACCATTAGAGTCATTCTACAGATCTCTTAAAAGTATGAACATTAAACAATTTAAATAACTTGTCTGAGATTCTCACAGCCCAGAAATGAAAGAACCAGGATTCAACACTAGGCAATCTGGGTCCAATGTCAGAGTTCTCATTGACCACACTACATGTTTGTTATGTGGATTCAGATATTTCATGGTCCAAGAATCATTGTGACACGCTGACTCCTTCAAAGGAGCACTCAGGGAAAGAAGAGCGGGGCATCTGTGACATCTCGTTCAGTATGCAAGGGAACGCCCAGTTCATGGAATTTTTTGAAGGTTCTTTGTTTGTTTGCTTGTTTTTGAGAATCAAAAGACACACTTACCCATCCACCAACTCATCCTCCCAAGAGGAAGGACACTTTAACTATCAGAGCACTGAAGGGTCTCCCGAGAATGTGAAACCCAGAGGTGGAGGTTACCCCAAACCACACAACCCCTTCTCTGTATAACTGATGCTGCAAGGAAAAACAGTAGCGGATAAACAGCAGGCCACAGAGAATGCAGGGATACAGAAAGCAGCCCCAAAGACAGAAGGTCGCCAAGCTCCACTCAAATAGAATTCAGGTTGAGCAGAGAGAACAGAGAGGAGGAGCCTAATGGCATAAGAAGACTGGAAAACAATCAAACTGGACTCTGTTCTTAGATGACCCTGGAGGTCCCTCCCTGACTTTCTCATCCTGTTTCCTGCGATGTGTAAAACAAACTTTCTTCTCTTCTCAGGCCCTTCTCTTCACCTGGACCAGTGTTCTCCAAGCCCGTCTCACAAATGTACAAAGACCTGTGCCATCCTTCTAGATAAAATAACCTTCCCCTTCCCCATCTGCTCAAATTTCACATCCTTCCAAAGCCTTACCTTCCTGATGCCTCCAGCTGGCCCCCAGAGCTTCTTCTGGAACTCTGATAACTCTTACAGCTCATGCCAACCCGTTCGTCACTTAAGTCCCATCTGGCCCTGCTTCCTGGTTTTATTTATCATTACGACTACTAACCTACGAGATCCTCAAAGCAAAGATTTCTTTAAAATTCTCTTAGCTCCTCCACTGCCCCAGCTTAAAACCCATAAATGAACACTGGCTACTTGCTTACTTGAATTCTTCGCTGGCAGCTTTGACTTAAGAACATGCCTAAAACTGGTGATTTCCCAGACTTTCTTTAGTTACAGCCCAGGCGACTGATTGGCAATTCACAGCATGTCTCCAGATCAAACTATCTCAAAAGCTAATTTTAATTGTAAAACATATACATTATGTACCACTTTTAGAACGTCAGCCGTGGCATTAGCAATGGGTGAAACAAGCTAGAAACACAGAATCCAAATCTACATCATTTTAATTTGGGCTCTGTTTCTTTTCCAAACTAGAAAAATTTTAAATCAATATTTACAGACATTAGATAGAGGCTCTTTAGATTTATTTCATCACACGTTGGGTGATATTTAAACCACCTATATAGTTGAGCTCAGTCATAGCTAACTACAAGCATGTGCATTTTCTAGGAGAGCATCTGGAAAACCAAAAAGCTAAATATTATCATTTTTAATGTTTCAAAAATGATACACATTTTGTGAGGACTTTGGAGGTGCCGGGAGCGGATAGCAAAGCCACTCTCCTTCCTTCTGTAAGATAAATCAAGGTAACTATGATGCTCAGCCTAAAGTAACGCTAAATAGAATTAGAACGATGTCTGTAGACACTGAAGAGATATCTTTAAGGAGACAAAGTCTTACCAGTTGTGTAGAATGCTGAAGAAATTTCTTGACACCGAAATGACTGACTCCGGAAGTCAAATGTACTGAGTTCACGTCGGTCAAAACAAAAGCACCCAAAGCCTCGTTGGTGGGTGATTTCCTTCCAAGATTGGGTTTTCCCTCCTCCTGCCCAAGATTATGACCACTTCAAGATGGAAGAACTGAAAGTATGAGGCTGGGCTGGTGGAGAATCCAGCCAAGACTGACTGGTTGGGCAGAGTGTGCAAGGTGACTGAGACAGCAGGAACAACCCGAATGTGACAAAAGCGATTAGCAAGTTCCTGTGCTTCAGTGGATTTCCTGTAGCCCGCTGCTCCTCCGCAGAGGGGGTTTCATTTGTGTGGGTTTGGGGGGTTGTACACGTGCACTCTCCGTGAGACCGTGAAACCTCCCAGGCAAGAGGCAGAATAAGGCCCTTGCCACACAGTCGGATTTGGGTGTAGTGCATCCCTCCCTTTCCTGGGCCACCTCTCCCCTGCCCTAGCTCTTTTCCTTCAACATATCAAAATCACTACATGCAACGGAAAAATCCAAGTTGATTCCTTAAGGAAGTGAAATAAAACCCTCCACCCACCCAAAAAGAAGTCCCCTACGCTGGTCTTGGTTAATTTAAGCTTAGGAAAAAACACCTTACAACTCACACATCAGCGTGATGGTATGAACTGTGGTGGAAGACGCTAGGTGAGCTTTATTCATAACTACCAAATGAGAATTTGGAAAGAACAGACACAGCCAGAATGATAGCTCAAGTGGCCCCATGCATTGGCCCTCACTCGGGTGACCCTGCACCTGTGAAGGGACTTACTGGATTCTGAGTTGTTTTCAGACTCCTCCAGGTTTCAGTATTTGCCTAAAAACACACATAGGCTTTTCTTGTCCCTCTGTACAATCCAGGTGTGGAGACCATCTGCAATTATTTAGATTATGGCTGAATTACCCTAGACCAACTCTTTAACTTTCATGATATGGCCACAATCCCCTGAGCCCTAAATCCTTGAATAGTTATGTAAACCCTACAGCCTATGGGGATACCTTACATGAGGTAAGAATAAAGTCCATTCACGTCTACAGAGATTTATAAGCCCCTGTGTGTGTCAAGATACAGTGTTCAGGGACTGGAGCAGTGGCTCAGCAGTACGAGCACTTGCCTGGCATGCGTGAGGACCCGGGTTCAAAGCCAGCACCACATGCACAACTAAGTGCCCAAGAAACTAAAGCCAGATGAAAAAATAAATAAAATTGATTCTCTCTTTCTCTTCCTCTCTCCCTCTCTCTCTCTCTTTAAAAGAAAAAAAAAAAAGATACAGTGTTCAGTAGCCAGGTGCAGTGGCACATGCCTGTAATCCCAGCAGCTCGGAAGGCTGAGGCAGGAGAATCACAAGTTCATAGCCAGTTTTAGCAATTTAGCAAGGCCCTGAGCAACAGAGCGAGACATTGTTGCAAATTTAAAAAAATAAATAAATAAAAATGGGCTGGGAATGTGGCTCAGGGACTAAGCGGCCCTGGGATAAATCTCCAGTACAAAAAAAAAAAAGATACAGTGTTGAGTGACAGGGTGGGCCTGGGGACACATGCAGACTCAGAACCCTGTAACATGCCTGATACCATGCACAGCAGAAAAGCACAAAGACCGAGACAGACAAACTCTCTGTCCTCTCAGCACCTAAACACTGGGGAAGGATGAGGGAAACAAACAGAAACATTCAAATACAGGTAATAATTCCAATTACAGCAACTATTACGAAGGAATCAGAGAAGCCGCTACACAGATGGCAAGACGATAGCTAGGTTCAGAGGTGATCGAAGATGGCGTCCTCGAGCAGCTGACGTTGGAGACTCAAAACTGTGTTTCTCACCCTGGCTGACAATTAGAATCGTCTGAGAAGGTTTTTAAAAATATCAGTGCCTGGGCCCCACCCACAAAGATTCTAATTAAATTGGTCTGGATTGGGGCCTGGGCCTCAATATTATTTTAAACTCCCCCAGGTATTCTAAGGGCCACTCTGCTCTAATGAATGAGAAGAAGGCAGCCTGGGACAGGAGGAGGCACAAGGCACCCAGAGGTAAATAGGACACAGGCCCTGAGATGGGGAAGAGGATGGTGTGTTCAAAGAAGTGAAAGATTAATGTGTCTGGGGTGGTGCTGGAGGAAATAATTGGTACAAAGATGAGCTTTCTTATAGAGGACACACAGTCACCAAGCTCGCAAGAGACTCTTACAGGAACGCAAGTATCAGTTTATTAAAGTGCAACAGGGGGCTGGAGCGGTGGTGGCTCAGCGACTGTCCGACATGCATGGGGAACACGAGTTCAAACCCCAACACCATGTACACAACAAAGTGTTGGAGCAGTGAAAGCCACATGCAAAACTAAATAAAAATTATTTCTGTATTTCTCTCTCACACTGTCCCTCTCTCTTAAAAAAAAAAAAGTACAATAGGAACTCCAAAAAAAAAAAAAAAAAGAAGAAGTGTAATAGGAACTCAAACTGCCAAATAAGATCTTTGAGCTTTTTTTCTTTTTTCTTTTTCTTTTTTTAAGAGAGAGGGACAGTGAGAGAGAGAGAAAGAATCGATTTTATTTAGTTTTTCATGAGATTCTTGTTGCTCCAATGCTTTGAGCTGTGTACATGGTGCTGGGGTTTGAATCTTAATACCCACACATGCCAGGCAAGCGTCATAGCTACTGAGCCACCACTATAGCCCCAGTCTTTGAGCTTTCTGATGGGCACAATTTCTCTTCCAGAAAATTCTCAGTGGAACGCCAGATTACCATTGTGATGTTAGTCGGTGAGCAGAGCATATGACTTGTTGGACATTTTCTTTACCTCTGGGTTTATCAAAGGATTCAGGACAGATTACAAAGCTACTTACACCTTAGTCCACACAGCAAATTAAAAACAAAACATTTAAAAATGAAACCAGAGAAATGAAGACAAAATTTAAATTAAAATGAGGGGTGAGGTTCATACAGAAAATGTCTACTCTGTGGTTCTAAGCTTTTCGGCAACCAATATAAGGCAGGAAATAAATCATAGAGAAAATTCAGTGCTTACTGGACAAAAATGAGCATGTCACCCAGGGTGGCAGTCTTCCTAGCTCCCTGGCACTGACACTGAAGAGAGGCACTGTGCCTGCATTTCCTTGGAGAGGTCATTGTGGCTGCAGAGAAACACCATCCTTAGACTAACTGCAAGATTTGTGGGTGGTTCCTTGTGTTTTTTCTCAATGTTAAGCTGATTTCATCTCACTAGAAAGCTTACTGAGAGCGAATCTAGGAAGCACATAGAATCGAGCACCAATACCATGTGTGTCACCCCACGACACAGCTCTGACATCCCAATTTAATCCAGAGATGAAGGCTGACTTTGGATGTGTGTCAGAAAATTCAGCATGAAAGATGTTTCTCACTCAAGCTTTTAAAAGACTTGGTGCAGCAAAAATGAGTCTTAGCAGAGCATGGTGGTGACGCCTATAATCCCAGCAACTGGGGAGGCTGAGGCAAGAGGATCTCAAGTTCAAGGTCAGCCTGGGCAATTTAGCAAGACCCTGTCTCAAAATTTTACAAAATTTAAAAATTAAAAAAAAAAAAAATATATATATATATATATATATATATATATATATATATATATATGGCTATGCAGCTGGAGCAGTGGCTCAGAGGTTACGGTGCTTGCCTAGCATGTGCAAGGATGCAGGTTCAAACCCCAGCACCACGTACACAACATACAGTGTTGGAGCAATGAAAGCCACATGAAGAACTAAATAAAACTGACTCTCTCTTTCTCTCTCTCACTGTGCCTCTCTCTAAAAAATAATAATTATAAAAAAAAAATATATATATATATTTGAGGATATAGCTCAGTGGTAGAGGGCACCTGGGTTCAATGGCCAGTTTCAGCAGGGGAAAAGTCACACTTCCAGCAAGAGATCCAGGGTCCCAGTTGGACTCTGCCCAGCTGGACACTGCCTGCCCTTAAGAAAGCAGAGAAGTCAGACAAGGTCAGCTGCCTTCATGTACCACCTCTAGTAGAAGGTGAGGTGACACTCTGCCCTTTGAGAAACAAAGCAAGAGGTGACACAAACATGATCCGCAAGCTCAGGGCCTCAGACCTTGTGCATTTTCTGCACAAAAGGGTGGACATACTCTGGGGTCAGGATGGTTGGTGTACGCCCACCCCATGCTGGAAGGACATTGCCGCGTCTGCTGCAGGGCTTCTCTCCCCGCTCTGCTCCCGGGTTGACCACCCTCCTCTTCTGAGGGACCTGCTCTTGCTCTGGGTGTGGAATGACCAGTTGAGATGGCCTCAGGTGGCCGGGCTTTGTGCTTCCTCCTGCTCCTGAGTGTGAGAGAGCTTCCCCAGTTGCCTCTCGCATACTGCTCATCCTCACATATAGCTGAACCTCAGGCGCTGCAGGTTCTCAGCAGGAAGGGGAAGGGCAACTCCCTAACTCTCTTCCTTCCCTGAAAATGTATTTTTTAGCGCTAGCGCGCACGTGTGTGCATATATATGTGTGTGCGTGCTCTCACTCTTTCCTTTTTTTTTTTTTTTTCTGTACTGGGGATTGAACCCAAGGCCCCACACATGCTAGCAAGCGCTCTATCACTGGGCAGCACCCTCTCATTCTTCTAACAGAGTTAAAAAGGGGTAGTGATGGGGAAAAGAAGCTAAAGACTTAAAATCATTCACACACACACACACACACACACACACTTCCCAGTGTGTCCCTTCTGATACCGGGCTGTCCAGCCTTAGCACAGAGGTGAGGCGAAGTCCTCAGGACTTCAGAGTGGCAGACAGAAAGGAATGGATGGACATGACATGGCTAGTGGGAATCAGACCCTCCTTGTGGACCATAACCCACTGGTCAATCAGCCCCACAGTGTCCCCTCAGAGGCCCTAGAGGCCCCAGGGCTGGTCTTGCTCACTGAGGTAGCCCAGGCATGAACAGCCCCTCAACAACCATTTACCAACCAAAGGATTGATTCTCCCATCAAATCCTCCCAACCATTCGATGTGGTAAACATTTTAAAACCAAGGAAATAGAGACCTCGACTGGTTAAATTATTTGCATGAAACTGAGACCTACGAAAAACAGAAGCAAGGCACCCTCTCCATCTGTCCTGGCTTTTCACCCCACTGCCTTCCAGTGAAGAGAACTGGGCCACGGAAGGGGAGCAGCGGCAGTCAGAGGCCCAAGGTCAAAGCTGTGTCTGCCCTGTCCTGAGCAGCCCTGCCCTGAGATTCCCAGACAAACACAGTCCACAGGTCAAGGTTAAAAGGCAAAGGCTTTCTCAAAACATCTCCTTATGAAATGCTGTGACATGGCAAAAGAAGAGCTTACTTATTCCTTTATGATCTCCTGAGAGCAAGGCCCTCTGTTACAGAGGATTTTTAAACAATTCACTGTCTATGAATCCTGAACTCACACATAAGTGGTAGTCTTGCTCATTGCAGAGACTCTCTGCCATTTATACCAGAGAGAACTCTTAATGACAATTGCTAATTTGTAACGAAGGGTGAACCTTGGTAACCCTGACACAAGAATCATTCGCTATGTTATTTCCACCCTGGGTTAGTACAAAGCTTCCCTCTTCTTCTCACTGTTACCATATTAACCAAAATGATTTAGATTTAGGGTAGATTTTAATGTTTACACAGGCCCTTGTTTGTAACATGCCAACTAATAAAACATTTCAGTCGTTTCTGAAGATGGGAAATATGTATTAAAATCTGGTCTGAATGCTTCGAGTTTCACACTCAGGTCTTAATCATGTTGTAATTATTCCTCATTTGCAGTGTAAAGTTACATCCCTATAAAGTACATTATAAAATTTCAAATATTGAAATATCACAGAAATGCCACAGACCAGAAATCTCCTGACTGACTTCCTCCTTGTGCACTCTAATTCATTATAAACAACAGATTCCCTAACCATATAAGAATATCATTTCAAACATCTTCTAGCTTCCCTCTTATAGCCATAACCATAAAAACATCATTTCCCCTGCTGCTGTTCTCATCATCTGTTTTTGCTAAGTTTTTAGTGTAACACTGCATAATACTTTTTGTTCCGGGGAATATTGTGTCCTCGGGATTCTGAGCTGCCATTGGCATCCTGGCTCATTTGCTCTGTATAACCAAGTTCACTGAGCAAACATTCATATCCTGGTTCATTTTACTGCAGAGCCATAATTCATAACAATGCAGAGTCTCATTGCAGAAGGGGATAGTACCCAAAGTAATAATTCAAGGCTGCACTCTACTGTTCCGGTTTAACATCTTCCTAAAGACATCAGTTAGAGCAAATGTAATCAAATGACCTTCACCCTTCAAAGGAGACCCTTGGTAGTTGATAGACTTTCCCAACATTGCAGATATTAGTCAAAGCACTTTTAGAAGCTTTGGGCAAAAATCCTCCAGAGACAGTTCAACAAACCACAAGACCACCAGCATCACTACACACTATTCAGAACTTACTTCACTCAAAATATCATTGGCTTCTTCACCCACCTTATTCACTGGATGTAGCTCCAAAAGGGTGTCTCCTAAATCAAATGCACTCTACAAAGATATAGATTGGCCAGCATTGATGATTTTTTAGAAGGTAAGGCAGTCTCTGAGGGCAAAAAGCCCAAGAGTTTGAATTTGGGTCAAGAGCACTAGTTCCTGGGACACTACTGCAAAGCACTCAACTTTGGCATGGATGCAGGCAGTCCGATTTGTTTGAAAAAGAAGAGATGAAGAAAGCCATCACTGCTGCTTCTCACACTCACGGTTTACTTGTCTTGATAGGGATCTTCAGTCTGGGCACAGACATCACAAGGTAACTGCAACCCAGCACATCTGCTCCGAGCAGGCGTTGCAAACATTTCAGCTTTAAGGCAAGGCAAGTGGAGCGTTCACTTGACGTCTCTTCAAAATAGCAGGTCTTCTGCACAGTTCTGAAGGAAGTAGCTTGAAGCTTATCCACAAAGGGAAGCTGAAGGAAGTTGTGGATAAAGTAGAAGTCTGGATTCAGACAAAGCAAGATTCAAATCCCAGCTCTACTTATCCATGAGGATGAGGCTCTGATCTTCCCATGCAAAATAGGTATAATAATGTCTACGTTGGAAGACTTCTGTAAGAAAAAAAAAAGACAGGAAGTTGTACAGTGCTTAGGATACAGTAGATATTTAATACATTATTGTCACTCCTGTTTTGGATTTTTACCTTCTGGAATTTTCCTCCTCTTTCTCCCCCCACCCCTTAAGTAACTATTGTTGAATTGCAAGATTTGGAAAGCTTTGCCAGTGTCCAAGTTCTGGTGGGAATAAAGCTTACACTGAGTGCACAGGATTCTAATGGTGTGTACTTACTGTCTCAATGGGTTAAAAGGGTCCAGAGATTTTAGTCAAGTTGTTAATGACATAATGCATAATTTGAATATCACAGAAAACTTCAGAAATGTCTCCTGAGAGCCAAGCATGATGGCGTACGCCTGTAATCCCAGTGACTCGGGAGGCTGAGGCAGGAGGATTGCAAGTTTGAGACCAGCCTCAGCAACTTAGCGAAACCCTGTCTTAAAAGGACTGGGGATGTGGTTCAATGGTTAAGCCCCCCTCCCCCAAAGAAAATAAAGTCTCCTGAGGCCAGGTGCAGTGGCACATCCCAACCAGTTTTGTAGACTGTAGCAGGAGGATCATGAGTTCAAAGCTAGCCTTAGCAACTTATCGAGGCCCCAGAGGTCATCTACTCACCACACTCTAACTGCCTTAAGGTAACTGAGCATTTATTCTTTCCTTTCATTTGGCAAATATTTATTACACAGTTGCTAAACTGCTTACTGATCATCACATTAGGTGCCAGAAAGATAGCAGGAAAAATGAGAACAAAAACAGCCTGCTTTCAGGAGTTTACATTTACCAGGAAGATAAATAGTAATGTATTGTGTTACAATAGTCTAATTACTAAGATGGACAATAAGGCAGAGGAGGGAGATAGGAAGCTTGAGGGTGCCCATGCTTAAATGGTGGCCAGGAAGATCTATGGGCAAAAAGAAGGTAATTTTTGTTTGTTTATTTGTGTCTTTGTTTTTTGGTTGTTTTTTTTTTAAATCAGGAATTGAATCCAGATGTGCTTAACCACTGAGCCACATCCCAACCCTTTTTTATTTTATTTTATCTTATTTTTTAAATAGAGAGAAAGAGAATTTTTCATTTAGTTTTTCATGTGGCTTTTGTTGCTCTGACACTTAGTTGTATACATGGTGCTGGGGTTCAGTCCTTCGTCCTCACACATGCCAGGCAAGTGCCATAACCACTGAGCTACCACTCTACCCTCTTATTTTGTATTTTTGAGACAGGGTCTCCCTAAGTTACTCAGGGCCTAAGTTGCTGAGGGTGGCTTTGAATTTGCAATCTTCCTACCTCGGCCTCCTGAGCCACTGGTCTGCACCACCATGCCCAGAGGCAAGATCTTTTTTAATTCAAGCAGTGGTAATTTTCATGGTTAATGGCCCTTACCCTTGGCTTGGATCTCTAGGTTTCATGATCGTTTGCATCACCTCGACCTGGCCTCCTCCTGGCTCTTAGGAGCCCCGCTTCCTCTTTGGCCAGTACCTAGAAAGGAGAGATAAGGCCCACAGAGCTCTGCATGACAGCTTTTCCCCAGTGGACAAGGGCCTAAGTTCCTGCTCACCTCTCAACCCCACAAGAACCTTCCACTAACTGCTCACACCTCCACTTTTCTGGTCCTTTCTGCGTCTCTTCTCTGAATCCCTGCATCTGTTTTCAAAATGGACTTCTAACTGACATCTAGAGAAAAATATGGCCAGAGCTCTGAGAATTGAGTGGAAAATTCCACAGAGCTGCTTTCTTCTTCAGCTGACTAGTCTCTGCTCTCTAAATCTTTTTAACCAAATCCTAAGAATAACTAAATAAGAGTCACACTGGTTTACCACGTCTTGAGTGCTGAACGTGTGCCAGTTAAGCAGTTTCTACGCATTTCCTAACTTAATCATTCCCAAAATGATGAGGTCGGTACCGACTCAGAGTTATCTCTATTTGCAAAGAAGGAAACTGAGGCACAGAGAACTTCAGTCTCATGCTTAAGGTCACAAAAGCAATAGACCACAGTCCGATTCCATAGCCTCTTTGTGCTTCTTTATGATGATAGCCCGCTGACTTTGACTAGTCATCTTTGGTACCTGACTACAGGATAGACCTATCCCATTTAAATATCATTTGCCAGCGCTCTCACACCAGGTGGGCACTCAGCTTCTCAAGCTTGTTTGCTCAGTCCTGAATTCCAAATGGTTCATTTGGTGAAGATGAGTTTTAAACTTCAAAAATCACCATTAATCTCATCAAAAAAGAGAAATATTTTCCTTTGCCCTCTCTCTGTTCCTCGCACCTTTAAAGAATAGTTCTTTGCCTCTTTTTGTCTCTTTTGTTTTCCTAAGAAGCCTCTC
>PVKS010039363.1:0-17326 GCA_004027875.1 Aplodontia rufa | reverse complement strand
TTGGGCTGTTGGTGTTTTTGTAGCTGACATTTTTGAGGATTTTATAGATTCTTGATATGAGACCCTTGTCTGAGGAATCATAGTCCATGATACTCTCCATTTCTGTAGGAAACCTCTTGACTCTTTTGATTGTTTCCTTGGCAGTACAAAAGCTTTTTAGCTTTATGGCATCCCATTCACTGATTTTTGACTTTACTTCCTTCACTTTTCGGAGAGCTGTTGAGAAAGTCTTTGCCTACTCCCAAATGTTGAAGTGTTGGACCAATTTTGTCTTCTTTCAGTTGCAATGTAGCTGGTTTAATACCAAGCTCCTTGATCCATTTTGATTTGATTCTTGTGCAAGGAGAAAGATACGGGTCTAATTTCAGCTTTCTGCAGGTGGATGACCAGTTTGTCCAGCACCATTTGTTGAAGAGGCTGTCACTCCTCCATGTAATGTTTTGTCCCCCTTTGTCAAAAATCAGATGTTTAAAGATTTGAGGATTTGTTTCAGGGTCTTCTATTCTATTCCATTGGTCTTCTTCCCTCTCTTGATACCAGTACCATGCTGTCTTTGTTACTATGGCTCTATAGTATAGTTTTAGATCTGGAATGGCAAAACCACCTGTTTCATCTTTCTTGCTTAGTAGTGCTTTGGCAATTCTAGGTTTCTTATTGTTCCAAATGAATTTGAGAATTGCTTTTTCTATGTCTTTAAAGAAGTGACATAGGTATCTTTATAGGGATAGCATTAAATCTATATAGAGCTTTTGGTAGAATGGCCATTTTTATTATATTAATTCTGCCTAACCAAGAGTATGGGACACTTCGCTCGGCATAATTTTTTCCATCTCCATCCATTTGGTTGCACATGCCATGATATCGTTCTAATAGCAGAGTAGAACTGAATTGTTTATATATAACACAGTTTTTTAATCCCCCATCCAGGGAGGGGCTTCTGGGTTGATTCAATAGTTTAGCTATAGTAAATTGAGCTGCTATTAACATTGATGTAATGGTGTCTCTGTTCTGCCATTTTCTTTATGTCTTGGAGTCGTTTCTTTTTTAGCACTGAATCACATCTTTTGTCTGGATGTACCACCGCTTATTTACCTGTTCTTGTGCTGAAGAACATTTTGGTTGTTCTAAGGTTTGGAAATTATGAATGAAATTGCTGTGAGTTTCCTTGTGCAAGTCTTAGTATAAAAGACACTTTCTACTAGTTTTGGTAGATAATCAAGGAGTGCAACGGATGGATTGAAAGGTAAGAGTATGTTTAGGTTTATAAGAGACTTCCCAACAGACTTTCACAGTGGCCGTGCTATTTTTCACATTCATCAGCAATGAAGGAGATTTTTAGGTGCCCTTCACTAACATTTTTGTTGCCAGGGTTCTGAATTTTGGAAATTCTATTATTGATATAGTTCTATCTTTTTGTTCTATTAACTTTCTTTTCCTCCATGACAAGATGTAGAACAACTTTTTTTGGCAAGGTATCTATGATCTTTGGCCCATTTTTTTAAACAAGTTGTTATTTTCTTATTCAATTGTAGGAGATGTTTTTTTTTTTTGTAGAATAGGTGACTGGTTCTTAATCACATGTAGTTTTAAAAATATTTTTATGTAAGAAAATATTTGTAATTTGTGTGGCTTGTTTTTTTATTCCCTTGACAGTGTCTTTCACACAACAAAAACTTTTAATTTTAATGAAGTCCAATTTATTAATTATTTCTTTCATGTATTATGCTTTGGATGTTGTAACTAAAATGTCGTGATTGAAGATATCTAATTTTTCCCCATATTATCTTCCAGGAGCTTTATACATTTATGTATTTTGTTTAAAGATGTTATTGATTTGAGTTAACTTTTGTGAAAGATATAAGGCTATATATAGATTAATTTTTAAACATATGGATGTCGTGTTGTTACAGCATCATAGGTTGAAAAAATTATCTTTTGTCTATTTTATTACCTTTGTTCTTTTATTGATGATCTACTGACTGTTCTGGACCTAATGGATTCTTTCTTTTGTACATTGATCAATTTGTCTATTCTTCTGGCAAATAGCACTGTTTCAATTTTTTGATTGTTGAAGTTTTGATAGTCTTCCACTCTTTTCTTCTATTTCAATATTGGCTTAGATAGATACTATTTCTTTTTAAATTGGACATTGAACCCAGGAACACTTAATGATTGAGTCACACCCTCAGCCCTTTGATTTTTTTATTTTGCAATAGAGTCTCTCTAAGTTGCTTATGACCTCACAAATTTGCTGTAGCTGGCTTGTGATCCTTGTGCCTCAGCCTCCCACGTTGCTGGGATTACAGGCATGTGTGACTATACCTGGCTCATTGCCTTACATATTCTGAGGGTTGATTTTTATTTAAAGACTATCATGTGTCAGCAAACATAATATTAATTAATTACCCATAAAGAAAATCTATGAAATATTATTTTTCACATTAATAATGTGGACAGTGTTGTTCAAAATTGTGAAATTTCCCACATTCAAGCAATTAATACAGTATAGATAGGAATCCTATTTGAATGGGCCTAATTTTCCCATTTTTCTACTCTTTCATTCATGAAGTGTTTGGAATGAGGAAAATAAGGAGGAGAACTGACTATTTGGAAGGAGGGACAGCTCTTTTTCATAGACTCCAGGGGAAAAAAAATAGTAAATATGAATGAGAAGAAATATATTGGTTGGGTGGTGGGGGTAAAGAATTTTTAAAAACAGAAACATTTAATTGTCATTAAGAAAAAAGCAGGCAACAGACTAGACCAAATATAAGTGAAAGAAGAGTTTATCGAGAGTTTGCACCCAATTTCTAGGAAAAAAATCCTCAAATTTTAAATGAATATTCTATTGTTACTGGAGTTAAATACGAAAATACCTTCCTGAAAGCAATCAATTGAAATTTTTGCATTTATTTGGTTATCTCTGTACTTGAATAGTAAGTCCAAAGATAGATAGATAGATAAAATTTTTAAAAGCATTTCTTGTTCTGAAATGTTATAAATTAAACTGAAATCAAATCATATGCTACATTCATTGGAAAAGGGAATTATGTAGCTCTATTTTCTTGAGAATCCTGTTTTGTTTTTTTTTAAGAGAGAGGGACAGTGAGAGAGACAGAGAAAGAGAGAAACAACTTTATTTAGATTTTCACATGGCCTTAGTTGCTCCAACACTTAGTTGTGTACGTGGTGCTGGGGTTTGAACCCGGGTCCTTGTGCTTGCCAGGCAAGTGCCGAAACCGCTAAGCCACCGCTCCAGCCCCATTGAGAATCCCTTTGTAAATAACATATCTTATAATCTAAAAATCAGTATTTAATGTACTTTTATAAATATGAACTTACTATAGTGAACATTCAATTTTTGAGTGAGTCATATCTGTGATGGAAATGATAATTAAAAACTTTTCTAATTAAAGATTTTTATGTTTACATATTGATTATTCATTTATCATTTATATTCTGGTATATAGTAACTTGAAATAATATGAAATTACATATGTATTTATTTTTCCTTGAAAATGACATATGTATTTATTTTTCCTTGATAGAAAAGTGATAGCACATACTATTTTCAGATATAATTTGCATTCAACTCACATGAAAGCTGTAGAAATTCATTCCATTTGCAAATTAATTATTACTGTCCTCAATATTGCCTTTGACAAGTTAAGAAACAGTTGGATTCATTTTAATTTGTTTCAAGTAGTGGTAATTAGAGAGGGTGTGAAGAACAGCTCTTCAGTCAATTCTCTCTAATTATTTTAAGGCACATAATAAATCCCTTAGGAAAGTAAATGCTTTGAGTCCACTACGTCCAATACACTGGACATATATAATAACATGTTCTCTTCCACTTCCTATTATTTAAAGAGAAATATGCTACTGAGGATCCATTGCAAATTTTCATGGGAAACCATTTTTGAAGAATTTTTATAGGTGAAAATATGAAGAGACTAAGAAACTCTTTGAAGATATTCAGAATTTTTTATATAAAGTCATATCCACTCTATCTTCTTTTATTAGAATGGTATTATGTACAACAAAATGTTCCTGATGAACTTAATGTGGTTTCAGTTCAATACAGTTTATTAGCATATGTTTGCATCTGGATTGTACTATCATTTTTATGCTCAATTTTGGCTCACATCTCAAATGTGAGCCAAATTGTGGCTCAATTTTGGGTAACACATCTCAAATGGGGTCACCTTCTTCTCTGTATCAGCACAGGAAGTCCAAGCTCAATGACACTTCACTGGATTTTTCCTAGACTCTTTACAGGACTTCCCTTCATGTTGTGCAGATGTCAACAACCAATCATTTCTGCAGTTGATTGCACAATGAGTGCTAGTTTTACCAAGTAGTAGAGTGATTGTCACCACCTCATTCATACTTAATGTGTGAGAAGAGTCACAAGTTTCCCAATTATTAATTTTTTATGAGTAACCAATCTCTAGAATTGGTGAAATGTCACAGGTAAGAACCAGAGACAGATAATAGAAACAGGAGAGAGAAACACTTGGAATTGGGTTTTACACTCAAATTGAAAACAATGCAATTTTGAGAAGCATTATTATAATTTGTTCTGGGATTAGGTAGCTGGGTTCAGTAGAATTATGACCTTCTGAAAGTGTCTATGTATTAAATTATGGTAATTGTGACTATGATACCTTACAAAGTAAAAGGAACTTTTCAGATTAATAAAGTTGAGGACGTTAAAATAAGGAAATTATCTTGATTATTGGGGTTTGCAGCCTATGAACACTTAAAAACCAAGGATGATTTCTAACAAAGGAGAGAGACAGATGTGTCAAAAAAGAAATTAAAAGGTCCAAGCATGGAAAGGATTTAACATGCTGTGCTGGCCCTGAGATATAAGGCCCATCCATAAGAAAAGGAAAGAGGCATCTTCTAGGAGCTAAAAGGGAGGCCTCTAGCTGAAAGCTGTGCTAGTCAGCTTTCCAAAATGACAAAATTTGTGAGGTAGTTAACTTAGAAAGAGGAAGTGTTGATTTTAGCTCATGACTTTGGGGTTTTCTCTTGTTGCTTGGTCCTGTTGACGCTGAATCTTTGGTGAGGCAGTGCGTAATGGCAGGGGGTGTCTGGAAGAGGAAGCTATTCACATCATGGCAGCCAGGAAGGGAAAATAAAGGAGGATCCAGGGTCCCCATAGCCCTTTAAGGGGCACACCTTCAATGACTTAACTTCCTCCTATTGGACCTTACCTGGAAAATATTCCACTACTTCCTAATACTGTCACAAACTGGGGACGATGACCCATTAAGAAAATGGAAAATTCAGGCTTACAACTACAAGGAACTGGATTTTATCAACAAACTGAATGAACTAGTAGGCCTCTGAAGAAGAACCCAGTAGGACAACACTATGATTTCAGCCTATGAAACCCAAAGTAGTGGATCTAATTGAATCAACATAGACATTTGATCTACAGAGCTATGAGATGATAAATTTGAATTGTTTAAAGCTGCACAATTTGTGTAGTACTAAAACAATCATAATCTTTAACACTTTATATAAGGACTGGTTGATTTTTTAAAAGTAAACAGTGATTGATAATAGTATTTTATTTTTTAAAGGATAATGAGAGAGAGAGAGAGAGAGAGAGAGAGAATGAGACTGAGAGAATCAATTTTTAATGAGTTTTTCACATGGCTTTCGTTGCTCTGACACCTAGCTGTGTATGTGGGTGCTGGGGCTTGAACTTGCGTACTTGCACATGCCAGGCAAGCGCCATAATGGCTGAGCCACTGCTTTAGCCCTAATAACAGTATTTTCTTTAAGCACAACTTTTATTTAATCTTATAAAAGTTTTTGTAATTTTATTAATTGTAATTTTTTGGTGAGTAATTGCTACTCTATTGTTTTCTACTTGTGATCAAAGTGCAGAGTGGATTATATTTGCCAGTCTTCTGTTTATGGGAAAGATTTTTTAATTATATTTTCCCAAATTGTTCTAAAGACTGAGGGAAAGGAGTGAAATACTTCATCATATTCTGTTTGCAGAAAGACTATACTGCAAGTGTAATTCACTTAATGTCCATATATCTCAATTCTTCAAAGACTTTGATTCAAATCAACTGGTATTCTTTGGCAACTTCATTATCTCTCAGAATATGAGTTTTATTATTTACAAAATAGAAAAAAATATAAATATGTTTTGTAATACTTTGCTGCCTTGCTTAGCCTATGGTTCTGGGAATAGTAAACTGAGGAACCTGTGGAGATGGACAATGGAAGATGAAAAGGTGGACTCATTACTATTTCATATTTCTCTGATAATTGTTGTGAGGACAAAAATAACACCCAAAACAATTCTCCTTTTCTACCTGCTAGTGTTTTCCATCTGGAAAAACACTTTCTATCCCATTGTCTTTCTTGGACTGTGAATTCCTCCATATGTTGTTTACTCTCCTTTCTGATTTGAAAAAGTATTTAACATTGGCTTAAAAAAGACCAAAACAAATATGTTTGATACTATACTATGAGTCATCCTTTAACATTATTCACTGTTCTCAAGTTAGTTATAAAATGTACTTTAATTTTTTATAGCTACTTCATTTGTAAAAATCTTTAAAGATATTTTATTATGTTTCTACAACTTTTTGTTTGTTTATTTTGGTGATAAACTAGATGACCCAGGCATAGTAGTCAATAATATTTTTGGTTAGATAATGTGTTAGTAAGCTTTTCACTGTTGTGACATTTATAGGAGAAAAATAACATAAAATAAGGAAGATGTTTGTTTTGACTCATGGTTTCAGTCCACTGTCATTTGGTCCTTTTGCTTTGAGTTTGTGATGAGGCAGAACATAATAATGAGAAGGATGAGTGAAGTGGGAAGCAAGTCTGCTAACTTCATGGTGTCCAGGAAAGAGAAAGTGAGAAAGAAAGGACTTGGGTCCTATCATCCCCTCCAAGGGCACACCCCATTACCCTAACTTTCTCCCAATAGGCCCCACCTCCTAAATGCTATATTGCCTTCCAATAGCACCAGAGACTGGTCACCAAGCCTTCAGCATATGGGCCTTTGGGGGACATTATCACACAAACCATAAGAGACAGCCATTTATTTGCCATTTGTATGCTCCTTTGCATTTTATCATCAAACACAAGTAGCTAAAAATCAGGCTTGTATAATATTCATGCAATAAAAAGGTGATCGTTAGGTTAAATACATATAAATGAAATAAAATTCTTTCAAATGTTTGACTAATTTCAAACTTTGCAAAACTAAATTATAACAGTGTGTTATCAATTAAGCTAAAATATTTTGTCTAATATTGTAGGTTAGTCAGAAGATGCAGTAAAACTTTGTAGGACTCGTTTTGTTATATAGCTGCTTATATCTGAGATAGATGTTGTATAGGGATTGAAGCCTTTTTGAATCTGGTTCACAGCTTCCATGCCTGTAACTTATTCTCAGGATGTGATTTTTGTGTATATAGTAGTTACACACATGCTTTTAGTGTGTAACTACTAAAGACTGATCTCTTTTGGGCTGAAGAGAATTAGGGAATTCTGCAGCAAGAATCACATGACATCAGGCATTTCCTTCTTAATCATTTTTAGAAGTTAACTTAGACATTTATTTGACATGAACCTTCCTTAATGTCCTACTACTAAGCTTTACACGACCTCTAAAACTTGACATGCATTATGTTAAAGAGTATCCTCCATAATCAGGAAATCTTTCCATCTGTGCCTTGATATTTATCATTCCCACCTCTCACAATCCCCTCACTATTGATTATCCATCCTTTCCTCCAATTTTCCCTTTATTATCATTTAAACATGCTTTGAGGGGCTGGACCTGTGGCTCAGTGGTTACAGCATTTGCCCAGCTTGCACAAGTACACAGGTTCAAACCCCAGCACTCATGTACACAACTAGGTGCCTGAGAAACGAAAGCCATGTGAAAAACTCAATGAAATTGATTCTCTTTGCCTCTCTCTCTCTCTCTCTCTTTCTCCCTGTACTTCTCTCTTTAAAAAACAAAATAAAACAAAAACAAAACAAAAAAAACATGCTTTGAGTCTTCACATCTTAAGAAATCTTTCATTTCAGCTTCTTCCTGTATTATATCCCATATACTTCCTTCTCATATCTCAAATCTTCCAGATCTGTTAGTATGTTCTGTTTCTATTTCCCCCATTTCCTACTGCCACTCAGTCTACTTCTTTATGATTTTGGACAGAACCAGTTACTTTAAAGAAGGTAAAATGCAATGGAAATTGCCCAGGACTCATTTAAATTGATTTCTCAGGGTTATGGGATATTCTTGACTATTTGTTTTTCATTAATTAGTCAAAGACAAACCTTGAGTTATAAGATGAATGAGTTATGGGAGGCTAACGTACTACATAGTGGGTATAATTAACAATATTTTCTAGAATACTTGAAATTCCCTAAGAGAGTGGATCTTAATTGTTCTGACCACAAATCAAGCAAAAAAATCTAAAAAATAGAACTAGGTGATGTGATAAACATGTTGGGACTTAAGAGTAGTAAACGTTTCAAAATATACACACATATGAAATTATAAAGCTATATAACTTAAACAATTTGTCGACTATACCTCAATAGAGTTGAAAAATGAAAGAAAAATCTTCCCTTAGTTTCTGACACCACATTTCTTTGCCTTTCTGCCATCTCACTCATTAGCTGTTTGGACTCCTTATATAGCAATCAAGTCTTGGAATTCCTTAAGGATCTATTCTCATCTCTTTGCATTTTTTCCCCTCTCTACTGTAACCACCTAAAATCTCACATCTCTGCATCTCACATCTCCACATGGATGCTTTGAAGGTATGTCAAACTCAGGTAGTTCATGATGGAACCCATAATCTTCCTGCCCACATGTGGTTCTTCGCATTCTTCCACCTCCTCACACCTGTCTCACATCAAATCCTTCAGGGACTCCTGCGAGTTTTTCCTTCCTAAATATTTTTTTTAAATCTGCCACTTTCTACATTTCAGCTGATTGCTTCCTGTTCCAATTTGCCTCCCCACTTTCTCTTTGGATGACTACATTGGCTTCCAGACAAGTCTTCCTGAATCTATTTTGTTTACTTTCCAATTCCTTTATGTATTTCAGCTGAGGTACATTTGAAAAATATACAACTTTGACTCTTTTGTTCTTAAAATCCTAAGCACTCTTCGCTATAGATTTAAACCCTCATAACTTTAAGTATAGTTAAAAACAAAACAAAACATCTGACATCACCTGGTCCTTGCTTTATACTTAGGTTTTTATCTTGTATGGCTTTACCTGCTCATTTTCTAAGACACTGGACGTATATTCCATCTTTTACCTTCTGAAATAAATCCCTTTTGCTTACCACACCAACAGCACTTCGGAGTACATTGGTTCCTCTGGCTGTCGCTTACTTTCTCTCCAAGGAAAATTCCTAATTATTTTTCAGGTCTGAGATAAGAGTATCCCCTTATTATGCTTCCATACTACCAAATTTTTTGTCTTTCCCAGCCCCCTCATTTGACCTGGTATCAATCTCAATTTGTTTTTATTCATTTGGTAATGTGATACCTGGAATAATTTCCCCCTTCGATTGGATTTTTAAGACCATAAAATTTGAAAATATATAAGTTTTGCTTGTAATGAAAACTAAAAATTATTGGCACTGGGGATTGAACCTATGTGGGTTTTACTACCACATCTCTATTCCAATTTATTTTATTTTACATTTTAAAAAAAATTATTGGGGAGTTGAGTTTTTGTACATCATAGATGCATATGTAGTAACAGTATGTTATGCCCCTGATCCTAATCCAGAATCACCCCGACATCACCCATGCCCCAGTCTCTTGACTTTTCTGTTTCCCCCATAACAGATATAAATGTCTAAATGTGTACATATACATACAAACAAAAGATGGTGCATTTTCCAGAATTAAATGATTGAATCCATTTTATTTTTTATTTTGTAGTGGAGTCATAAAAAGTTGCTGAGTTTTGCGAAGTTTCTGAGACTGACCTCAAAATCACAATCCTTCTCCCTCAGCCTCCACAGCCACTAAGATTACAGTTGTGTGATGCCACATCTGGCATGTGCAGTGTCTAATTGCATTTCTAAACTTTTTTATCCAACATCACTTCAGAACTAAGCCCCTACTTACCCTTGTGAGTTTGTGCTCATTAACATGCCATTCACAATAAATATTCCTGCTTCATAGTAAGTTTTTTAAAAAAATCCTAATTTTTTTCTACCTGTTCACATTATCACTATTGCTCATGTGCCTTGGGTATGGACTTGCTCATGCTCATATGACTACAGTTAAAATAGCCTGCTCTAAAATATTGCTAAAATATTTCTGGGTCTCTTTAAAATTCTATGCTATTTTGATTAATGATCACCAATTGCAATGCCTTCTAGCATTGTGATCATCTGTTGCTCTCCAGGCCACTCCCCAACATTTCCCAAAGGTTTTGCATTCCATTCATTTAAAATAGTTAATGAGTTCTTACTGTTCTCCCGGCTCTGATGCTGCACTGCTAAATACCACATAAATGGATGCAGCTATTACGTGGTAGTGGAGTGAGAGAAGGGACTCTGTAGACAACACACGAAAAAGAAAAAAAATCATTGAATTATGTTCAAATGTCAAGAGGTTAAGAAATAAATGAAGCATGGTGATCTAACAGAGGCTGAACTAAATATGTAGCTTTGTTTATTTGGATGGTCTGGGAAGACCTTGAAGAGATACATTTAGGCAGAATATCCTTGAGGGTATCAACTTTATCAACTCTCTTATTTGGTACTTGGAGGTGGTTGTGTTAGTCAACTTTTCATCATTGTGACCAAAAGAATGAACAAAACCAATTTATTTTGGCTCATGGTTTCAGTGATCTCAGTTCATGGTCAGCTGACTCTGTTGCTCTGGGCCCAAGATGAACCAGATCATCATGCAGAAGAGCTTGGTAGAGCAAGGTTGCTTACCTCAAGATAGCCAGGAAGAATAGAGTGAAATGGAGGAGCCAGGGGGACCAGATATAATTCCCAAGGCATATGTTCAGTGGCCTAATTCACTATTTGGATTATAGTTCTCATGATCTAATCATTTCATCTTTGAACAATCCTGCACTTTCTATCACATGAGCTTATTAGGAAATATCACATATTCAAATCATAATGTTCCATACCTAGCTCCCCAAAGCTCAGGTCCATCTTACAATGCAAATTGGATTTAGTTCATTTCCAATAATCCCCATAATCTTAACAGTTCCATCATTGCCCCAAAGTTCAAGTCCTAATTCTCCTTTGAGACTTGAGATAACCTCTTGTCTATGAGCCTAAAGATAAAAAGTAAGTTATATATATCCAATATATAAAAGCACAGAATATACATTTTCATAAAAAAAAAAAAGACAGAGGGATGAATGTGGTATAGAAAGAAGGGATGGGAGCAATACAAGACCGAAACCCAACCAGATGAACATTAGGTCCTGTAACTATGCATTTGGCACCTGGAGCACATGTTGGCAACACATGAACTCCAAAGGAATTGGTCAGTGGCTCTCTTTTGACCTCGCTGGTTGTAGCTGACATGGCCACTCTCTAAGGCTTGATTCTGTCCACAGCAAGCCACTTTTCTTGGGAGGTGTTCTACATTATTGCATCTCTTAATTCAGGGGGTCTCCACTGAAACTTTGGCTATCTTCTCACTGCTTCATGAATCACCCTCTCAGGGAAAGCCTGTGGGAGATGTGACTCTACTATATTTTGTCTGGTGTCCCATGCCTTGCTTTGAAATCTCAGTGCAACCTCCATGACACCTTAACTCCAGAAACATGGAGGATGTCAAGGTCTGCCACCAACTCAAGCAGTAACTGAGCTCCCTTGGACCAGGGCTGCAGTGGTCTCTGAGTGCCTGGGTTATTCAGCATGGTGAATTAAATCCTGAAGAAACAACTTCCTAGACACTTCTGTGTAAACACTATGCCCCCATTGTCTCCACTCATGGAAGTTTTTAATTTTACGCTTCTGAGGTTGACTGTCTGGGTATGGTCTTGTTCATTCCTAAGATGCCCTTAAGCAATTTTTATATTGCCTCTGCACAAAGTAATCAATGTCTATTTAGTTGTGGTAATTATCTTCAGTAACCAAACCTTCCTTGGTCCCAATTTTGCACCCACTTTTCTGGCTAAACTATAAATTTAACAATTATTTCCTTGATACCAATTTTCACAGTAAACCTGGTTAAAAGCTGATTAATGCTGTCCTACCTTGAAATTTACTTTGCCAGATTAATTAGCCCATCACTTTTAAATGTAGCCTACACAAAGTCTCAGGACAAAATGTAGACAAATTCTTTTCCAGAATATTACATGAATGGTCTCTAGTCCAATTTCTAATTGCTTCTATTCCTCTGTTCCTCTGAAACCTCATGAGCATGCTGCACTGTCTGCATTCCTATGGGCATTCTGGTTTTCTGAGCTTCTACCATTATAACCCATCATGCTCTGCTAACATTTTATGTTTTCTCCATTCTGTTTCTCTGAACTTTCCTAAATTTCTTCCACATACCATTTCCAAAGGCTTCTGAACCATGTGAAAAGATTAGCCACAACTATGATCTCACTAATAATGGTTTAAATACGAGGTATCCTTCAAAAGCTCATGTGTGAGACAATGCAAGAAGTTTCATAGGCGAAATGATTAGCCTTAAATGAATCAATGGGTTAATACACTGATATGGATTACCTGGGCTGAAAGGGCAGGGAGGTAGGATGTGTTTTCAGGAGCTAGGTCTCTGGGAAGGAAGTAGGATTTTGGAGTTTATATTTTGTCTTGGTGAGCGGAGCTCTCTCTCTGCTTCCTGTTGCCATGTCCTGAGCTGCTTTCCTTGGCAATGTCCTTCCATTATGATGTTCTCCCATACCTTGCACCTAGGAAAATGAAGTACGCCATCTACTGACTGAGATCTTTGAAACCATAAGCTAAAATAAACTTTTTCTCCACTGTGCTGTTCTTGTTGTGACTTTTGGTCACAGTGATGAAAGAGTTGACTAAAACACCACACCTGGTACAATTATTTGTCTTAGTCAAAGGGTCCAAAGGAGGAAAGCTGCTCCCCTCATGATAGCTAGGAAGCTGAATGAGAAGGAGGAAGCAGGGTGGCATGATATAGTCCAAAGGGTACGCCCCAAGTGATCTAACTCCTTGAACCATATCCCACCTGCCTACAATCGCTATCCAGTTAGTAATCCTTTCAAATTATTGATCTATCAAATAGATTACCCCACAGATTAGATTACAGCTTTCATAATCTTGTCATATTATCCCTGCACACTTCTCAATGTCTATCACATGAGCCTATTGGGACTATCTCATATCCAAACCATGATAATGGTATAGCTTCAAATCCTGAGCTCCAGTTTTTGAGCCACCAGATGATTGTTAAGGAGTGGTTATAAACTGTGATCAATACTCCTCAGGCTAAGAACTACTCTTTTATCATTTATCTCCATGCTTCTTTTCTTTTGGTCTTCTCCCTTGCTCCCCAAGCACTACATACCCCAGGGAATACAAACTAAATTAGCTGGTACACTATCTCAGCCCCAGAGCTTTGCATCTTTGAAATTATCTAATCATGCTGGAAGGAATGGAGTCAACAGGAAAAGTCAAGACGCTACTAAGTTCAGTGTTCCATTGGCTGTGGAAAGACAATAATCTGAATGGAACAGAGGTTCCTTCGAATCTCTATCCCATCTATTCGCTTAAAATACCTGGGCTTTCTGTTTCTGTGCCTCCGTCCTATACTCAACAGGAATACCACCACCTCTGCCTCTCCAAGGGTTTTCTGCAATTGTATGTGCTTGTTGGAATAGGTGGGAGGTGGGGTGTTGTGGGTGCATGTGTCTGTGTGTGTGAGAGAGAGAGAGAGAGAGAGAGAGAGAGAAAGATAAAGATAATAGGTAGACAAGCAGATAGTTGGATAAATACAAATCGATGATAGATTACAATATCTTTTTTGTTCTTCATTCTCTAGTGTTGGATTTAGAATTGAAGCCACTAACTCACTTTCTAGTTTTGTAAGAAAAGTCTATCAGTCACCTAATTACAAATGAAAAACATTTATTATAGTTTTGCTTGACTTTTCTGTAAGATTGATGCTGATGACTACTGTTCAAAGAAAAGCTTGAGAGTTCATTTGAGCAAGGAATGATTCATGAATTAGGCAACACTCAAAACTAAGAGAGGTTCAGAAAGCTCTACTAAGACACATTAGCAAGCAGTATTTATATATACAGAGAAATGAAGTGAAGTACAGAATCATTTTGGTTACAGCAGGGTAGCTGCAGTAAGTAAGCATAGTGTGCTAAGGCATTTGCCTTTAATGTAAACGTTTTAATCAGGTGGCAGGCTGTGTTGAAATTCAACAGCTTGTTATAAGAATACAGGATTAAGTTAAAGTGTAGTTTATTACATGTTAAGTTACATTGCAGTTTGCTAAATAGGAGCTCAAAGTATGGAGACAACCTCAGGCCAAATTTAGTTTAATTTACACCACTCTTACTTCTTGGAACACTCCCTTTTCATGAATTTCATTACACAGTTCTCCCCAATTTACCTCTAATAAGTGATCCCTCTTAAGTGTTTCAAATAAAATGTAGTATCTTCAGTATCCTACCTGAGACCCTATTGTTTCCTCTCTAATAGGGCAAAATTATCTCTAGGCACTGCACCCATACCCTTGCTGCCACCCTGCCTGTTTGGCTCATCACCAAAATATGCCTATGTCAGTATTTTCCTTCTTTATCATGTCTTCACACACTGTTTCCTCTCCTTGTAATATTCCTTTTCCAAACCTCCATCTTCTCTTCCAAACTTCTCAGTAAATTTTGTGGTAGGAAAAAAAAACAAAAACAAATCCCCATTCATATTTTACTAACTTTCCCTAGTATATTAAAACCTACTTTTTCCATACTTTGACTTCATCATTTTTTTGTATTGCTCTAATGTTTGATTGACATTTTCCCTCATGCCTAAGTAGTGAATTCTTGAATGGCATTAGCTTGGTTCCCTTGGTTCCTTTAAAAATTTTGGATGGAAATTGGGCATGGTGGCACATATTTTAAGTATTGTGATTGAGGTAGGAATATTATATTTTCAAGGCCAGCCTTGACAACTTAATGAAATTCTATCTTAAAATAAAAGAGGGCTGCTGGTGTAGCTCAGAAACAAAATACATTAGTTTATTTAAGAATCACATGTTACTTTAATAAATCTGAATCACAATAAATATTTGTCACAAAAAGTTCCTTATAGAAATAGACAATTGCTTTATTGATGAAAATTTTCAGTGAAAAATTGACATGATTTCTCTTTATTTTAAATTTCTAGTATGTAAGCAGTATTTTTGGCTTTCTACTCTTCTATAGCAATAATTTGTGGGTTTTTCCACTAGCATAAATATTGACAGAACATTAGCTTTCATTATAGAGCATTTATTTATCTTAATGAAAAATGTTTACTATACCCATGGATTTTATATTGGTATATTTTAAGTGACCCTTGAATATTTGAAAATTAGATGAAGTTTGGGCATATTCATATAATTGCAAGAAACAGATGAATCAACATAAAAAAATGAACTTATCTGAGTTTCAACTCTTCTTCCTTTTTACAATCTCCAAAGTAATTTTAAGGGTGATAATCAGGGCATTGATAACACCAGAAAGGAGATAATTTATTTCTACACAATTGAACTACTTTTCAAATGCCTTTGGGCTTGAAAAATAAAATTGATGAAAAGAAAGTCTTTCCTGTATAGCTACTATAAAAATAGAACATTCTTTCCCCCCACAAGGTGAAACATGACTGCTATACAGAACTGTAAAATATTCTTAAAATCCAAACAAGAAGAGCTGATAATTAATTTGTCATTTCTCTCAAATTTACATAATAATATTTTCCTTAAAATTTGTGAGATACTACTTCCTGCAAGCCCCACTCTAAAAGGTTCTGTACACTTTCTGCTTTAAAAAGGGAGCAATTTCCCTTTAATTAATGCCAAGAAGAATTACCTACACTTTCAAATTGATTGATGATTAATCAGTCATATTTTCTAAAAGATATTTATTTTGATTAAAAGGTAAAAAATATAGCCTGGAATAATTCTCATTTCATTTGATATGCACTCTTATCAGGTTAGTGAACCTGGCTATTTTGGATCCATAAAATTTCTCCCACTTCATTTCTTTTTACTTTCCGCCTATTTGACAATTAATACCTTTTTCACTGCTACCTACTGCTGAACTAATTTTATTGCAGATTATGATTGTCAGTCTTTTCTATTTTTATCCCACTGGAGAGTGACTCATTGTCTTTCATTTAACAAGCTTCATGTTCCCTTGCCCAGTTCCAGCGAGGCTTATGTGAAGGCTGGTACCAAAGCAGACTCCTTTTAAATAGACATCCTGTTGCAAACCAATGGTTATTTCTAGAATTTTAAAGGCTGTCATTTTCAAATTCTTGTCCCAATTGGAAAGCAAGCCTACATTTGTTACTGTGGTTTTTAAGAGCTGACCATATGAATGTAAATTCTGTTTGTCCAAATCATTCATGATACCTTTCTGCTCAGATTAGTTAGTATCATTAAATTCGTACCTAATTATAATGCAAGCAATTGGATTGCTACAACAAAGCCTGTGTCAGCATTTTCTTTGTAAATCTGCAAGGCTTCTAATAAATCATTCAAAAATTATATTCAGTAGTACACCTTAGAATCTAAAGTTTCAGATAAAAAATAAGTAGCTTGGTTATAATTATATTGAGAACTATCAATATACCTTCAGTATGGTTCTTTCAATTATCCCAAGAGAAGCTTATAATTTTGAAATAAGGTTTTTATATATTAAATATTTCTCAAGAAATTTTTTATTTCTAAAAGGCACTATCAGTTAATTCTGCTATCATAATATATTACCTTCCCATTCACAGTGATTCCTAAATTTCCATTCATATTTCTCACACTTTTTCAATAGTAATATTTTAAGATTCTTTATTTAAAAATTATTTATAAAATTAACACATAAAGCTTGCATATATTTATATACAAGTTACCAAGTTATGTTACCAAAAGTGATGTTGCCAAAAGTGTATACACTGTGTAATGATCAAATCAGAAGAAATCCATCTATTTTCTCAAATATTTAGCATTTCTTTGTAGCAAAAAATATTCAAAATCCCTTTTTCTTGTCTTTTGAAAATATTGGGTATTACACAGTAGAATGATTATAGGTAATTTAATTACTGTGCTTTGTGCTTCTTCTTCTTCTTCTTCTTCT
>PVKS010039362.1:0-17316 GCA_004027875.1 Aplodontia rufa | reverse complement strand
TAGGTAGAAGTTTACTGAGAGTTCTTTCTGCTAGGTTGCATGGTGATGTTCTTTGCTATTCTCCAGTCAGTGGAAATAATCTGTTGGATTGCTTACTAGTGAACTTGCTTCACACTGACCTAAAATTCTCCTATTTTTCAAACTCTGTTTCTGAACCCTTGGCACTCACTCTTCAATGTCTCTATATGCTTGCATTTTCCAGAATGCCATGCAGAAGACTGACTTCTTTCAGCAGCAATGCACAGGTGAGTTTCTCCCATGTTTTCATGACATGGTATCTATCATTGTGTGTGTCACTGAATATGTAACAGTGTACAGATACACCACAAACAGCAGATTTTAGAAAAAGACAAATAAATAATAAATAAATCTGAAGCCATTTAAAAAATAAACAAATAAATCCTCTTTTTTAAAAATAAGTCTTTGCCAATAAAGTATGAATCATAGAAAAAGAACTGCTGTATGATTTATATGCAAAAAACAGTTTTTCTTTTGAAGATATAAATTAACCCATAATTATTTATCATTTCAAATTATTTTTCAAAATACAAATAAAAATCTATTTCAATTAAATGCACTCAAATATATCTGACTCATCTAATAGCTACATCTAAATTAACACAATTTACATTGTCCAAATGTTGAACCCAGCTTATACACTGTAAACATGGATGAAACAATTATTTTACAATTTAAAATCTACTTTCATTATTGGGTTCAAGGAGTAAAAGTAAAAGTAAATGACATACATAATGCATAAAACTCCTAATTATTGTAAATGCCATGAAGTTTAGGACATAAAAGTGTTTCTAAATAGATACTATAAAATTTCACTAGGATTCAATCGGTCTCTATTGCTTTCTTTCTATAGAGAGACAAATCTAATTTAGTTTGACATGTTTGAATTCAATATATTTGCAAATCAGTACTAATTAAGGAACTGTTTTTATATCTACTATGAGGGAATTTAATGAAAATGAGAAAAAATAAACACCAACTGGAACTCTTATTACTTATAACCTCAGAAAATTGGATCGGGATGATCTAATTTGACATATTTAGGAAAAACAGGTTTTAAAAGTCATAAACTCAGAGGCATTAAAAGTCATAAATCTGTGTTGCAGAGACCAGTTCTACCAGAATTTCTAGAAAGAATTGCAGATAAGAAAATTAATAAAGGACCACTACTTTTTACATTTCTTTTCCCGAAGTATGGTCACAATCATTAAGAGTTTTACTTCTGCTCAGATTCATAAAGCAACCTCTTTTTATAAATGTAACATCAGGAATCTAAAAAATTTCTTAACCTATTATAAAGGTAAAACTCTGTGTTGTCTTTGTCTATAATTTGCTTTTGTATTGCTTCCATTACTTGAGTTATTTGAATTCATCACTCATTGGTTTCCAAACATTAGCTCTGTCAGAATCTAATGGAAAATTTATTTTCACATTTTAAAATTTCTTGCTAAAAAAAGCTCTGATTTAATAAGTCTATGAGGTCACTCAGGAATATGATTTGCATAAGGTTCCTAGATGGCAAAGAGAATAGCAGCTTCAAAATCACACTGTTGAGAAAGAATAGGCTTCTTTTTCCCTATTGCCTTCTTCCTTCCTTCCTTACGTCCATCTCTCCATTTGGGAGGCTTTAGTCCTTAAGCTTACACCATGGAGGATCTTCCAAAAAAACTAGAGCTAAGCAGATAGTGCTGCTTCTGATTCTCGGACATGGCAGTTCTGTCACTTACTAGAACTGGGATCTAATTGCTTACCTTCTCTTATTTCTTCATCTGCATAAAGGAGACAATACTTATTTGAGAAATTTGCTGATTATACTAAAGGACATTATATATACAAAAATAAAATCTTTCTCATGCTAAATTCAAATTATGTCTATTAATGTCATTGTTTTACAAGTTCTACTTATGGAAGTGTAGCTTAAAGATATAAATACATTTTTCTTGTACACAGTAGGAACATAGAAAAATAAAACTTGACTTTTTAATGAGCTAATATTTTATTATGCACTCTGATTATATCTTTATAGAACTCAAGCATGCATAAATTTAACATATTGGACAAATAAAATATTTTTCTTTTTGCTATTTTTATGGCTTTACATCCATAGATAATTTTTGGTTTCAGTTGTATAGAACTACCATGGAGTGACACTGATTTCCATAAGTGGGCACTGGAACTTAAAAACAATATAAATAATTCCGCCAATAATTTTACTCACAGAAATTTAGGCTTTTATTCAATAATTATTTATTGAACACATACTATGTCCCTGTGATCAGTTATGCAGACCAGATATAAAGACCTGAGAGATGAGGTGGATCCTACATCCATGGAGTAAGCCAGGCAGTTACAAAAACTATCAAAGTAAAATTTTGTAAGTGAATTAATATCAGATACTAGTGAGAATTTCAGTGGTAAACATAGTGTGTGCCAATTATGTGTTATGCTCCTAGCATCTACAATCTAACTGTGAATGGGAAAGGGGGCTACAACTTTTTATGTAATGAATAGGCCAAGGAATGTTCGTAACTGGAGGCCTGATGTGCTTACTAGATGCTGCTGCACTGTAGGTCTCTGTACACTTAGGAATAAACTCTGAGAAAACAATTTTGTATTTTATTCATTTACTTCCATAGAGGAGCTCTTTTCTCCTTTACAGATGAATTTGTGTATTTGGACTTTTCTAAAGATATGTTAATAAATTTTCAAACAAGCTACCTAATGCTTTTGCTATCAATTTAATAGGCTAAAGTTTATGCTTCTTGGTGTGAAATACAAAAGTCATCAATACCATAAATTCTTAATGTATATTAATGTAGTCATACAAATAATATTGAAATGTAAAAAACAAGTCTATATTAATGTCTGCTATTTCCATTCATTCTGCAGTAACCATTGAATGTTCTTCTTCAAAAAACATGATAGTCACACAAGGGTCACCAGAATTTTTAAAAACATAGAGATGAATAACTTTTCTTCATAAGTTACTCACAAACTAGAAAGATTATGAACATTCACAGTTATGACATTTAGAGAAGAGAATATATAATATAGTCAGTATTGAATACTAGATGAGGGAATGGTGGTACTTCTTTTTCATTTACATTTTTGTTAATGAAGCTACTACTAACATATTATATCTAGATTTAGATTTTATTATGACCAATGTAACCATAAACAAAATTCTTCCCCTGTATAATCACTTGATTTTTAAGAGGAAAACAATGTTTTCTAGTTTTCATTAAATTGTTAAAATAATGAAATACTTCAAACGTAATTAAAATAAAGAGGATAACACAATACATGCCTATGCACAGATGTTGTTTTCAAGTTTTTAAATTATTTTGGTATAAAAAATCTAGATCATCCCATTCTGTTCCTTATCTATCATGTTTCCATATTTGTTAAACTTTGGAACCAAATCAAAAAATCCTGAGAGGATGTTCTGAGAAATAAGACTTAGTGTTAAATCTTCTCCACAAATATGGTAATTTATGATTTTTAATTGACTAGATTCGAAGTGTCCATTTGCTGAAAAACAGATCCATTATGATTAGTATGTCTGATTAACAATGTGTCTTTCTTTTGGTCTGCCAACTACATGGCATAATGAGAAATTAAAATAAAGAAATAAGTTAACAATCTAAAACTTCCTCAGTCCTGAAATTCATTTATAATTGAGAATACATGCTACAACATTAGAAATCATATACCACAATTTGAATAGACTTTTTAAAAATTATCATTTTATGTCATTTGTGGCACATTCATAATGTGCCAATTGCTTTCAGTGAAATATACTATGTTTTACTCTACTGATATATTTATTTTTCTACATTTTAATGAATAAGATAAGAAAGTACTGTTATGGGATGTGAATCAAAATTTTTAAAAAATGCCTTTGCTGTTTCTCCCAGAAGTGAGTTTTATTTTCCCTTCTTCGAATCTAATTCCTGCCATTAATTTGATCACTAACATAAGATGGACGTGATACTGTTACTCTGATGAAAATAAGACCTTGTGTTGTAGCTTGCTTGTACCTGTTGGAAATGTGCTCTGAGACTGCATGTGAAGAATTCCAGCACAGCCTCCTTTCTATGAAAAGCCACATGGAGAGAAACCGCCAGTCCTCCATCAACCCAGCTCAGGAGAATGCTGAGCTTTCAGACCAGGCAACTCACAGGAGCATCAAAATGCATAAACTGCTTTTGCCTTTAGTCACTAAGTTTTGTTCTAGACAACAGAAACTCATTGTGAAGAGTGAAATGGTGCCACAGCAAAACTGAAAACATATGGCCGTTTGTGAACTGGCTGACAAGCAGTGTTTAGAAATGGAGCAGGGATTCTACAGGAAGGGAAAACCAACTGTTATAGGAAGCTGTAAAGTTGATGAGAAAATAGTTATTTGGGGATAGAAAAATGACAAATCTTAGTAGTTATGAACCCACTGGCAAAACTGTCACCTACAGAAACATTCAGGAGACTGATTGTGAACTAGTGAACTTGTGGATATGGTTGAGGAGAGTTCTTGGCAGAAGACTGACCTGGTCTACTGGTTCCTTCTGGTGACTTTTGAGGACACATATTAAAAAGGAGAGAGGTGACACAGGAATGGCCCATCATGGTTTTCCTAACCCTGTTCCATCATTGTGGTTTATGTAGATATCTTCTCTTCAGTTCACAGTTAATGGAATCAAGGGGAACTGCACCCAAGGAAACTTGCCCACATTTGAACTTGATTTAAATGATGTGATTCTGAATTTCAAGCTTGATGTTTTAATGGGCTAAAACTTTCAGCAATTCTAAAAGACTAAGTGCTTATTTTTGTTTTTCTGCATGTGACAGGAATGTAAATTATTGAGGTCAGCAGATAGACTTCAGAAAATATTTTGAACATTACACAACATATATATGCATCAAAATGACACAATCTCCATTAATATGCATAATTTTATGTGTCAATTAAAATAATTCACACAAATATTTCTGTTTATTCTAGCAAGAAGTAGAATTTACTTTGCCTCTCCTTGAACTTGGGGTGGCCCTGCATGTTGTTTTGATTGATATAATGTGGGTGAGTGTGTGGAGGGGGTTTGAGTTTGAGAGAACATTGTGTGGCTTTGAGCCTCAAACTCAGAAAATCCTGAATCCTCTACACTGTCCTGAGGCAGCATGTGAAGTCACGCTGTCTACCTTTCTTGTGGATGGAAGACTAATGGTACAGAGAGAAATCCAGTCATGCAAATCTCAACCACCATCCCATCTACTACCTAAATATATGTGGACCAAGACAATTTTAATGCATTCCTAATTTAGCTCTATTAAACTTTAAAGAGGTTTCTTTAGCCACTTTGAGACCAGAGGTTTTTTTCTTTTCTTTTTTTTTTCCCCAGGTTCACAATTGAGGAAAGGCTTTGTGGATGAGCAGCAGGCCGTCCCCTTGTGATATCATCTTCAAGGAAGACATCTCTCTCCCTCATCATCTACTCCTAGCTCTTGGTTTCTCTAGGAGTATAGGAAACTAACTGATGGATTCCTTGCTCCAAGTAGTAAAATCAACTCCAGTTATGAAGATAGGAGGACACTCACATTTCCTTTGTGTCAGCCAATTAGCAAAGGTGGATCGCCTATAATATGCTATTACAGCTCGAATCTACTCCCCACGCCTTTGTTTCAGCAGAGTTAAGTTTAGACTAGCTCTGACCTCTTTCCCTTTTTGGAATAACCTTCAGTAAATTATTCCTTTTGTTTTAAATTTGCCAAGTGTCTTGATAGTAGCATAAGCTATCCCTTGGAAAACCAGGACAAGGACTACCCAGCCAACTCATAGAATCTTGAAAAATCGAAAATTGTTTTTTAAGTCATTAAATTTGGAAGGGAATTTATACAGCAATAAGAAATGGATACACACAGGACAAAAAAATATGCACTAAATAAGTCTCTATTTGCAAATATCAGGCCAGTAGGTCACCAAGCAGTCAAAGGTTACCTGTCATGAGTCATGTACTCTGTTTAGAGATACCAATGACCATATGATTCTGTTTATCTGTGATAGCCCCTGTGTATGTCCATCATTTTAGCCAAATGTAGAATGTTTCCCTTTACTCTGAAAAGTGTCTTGTATTGGACAATGAATTGTAGAATGTTAACTATACTGACACCATATGGATATAGTAAATAATCTAGCCCTATCACATAAGAAATATACAACTTATTAAGTGAGAGAAAGCATATAAATAATCAGAATTCTGTTTTGAATAATTCACTGTTTGACATTAATACAGTAATTCCCAATTTCTCTTGATTGCGATTGCCTGTCTTCTCCTATCATTTTTTCTATGCATGTGATTTTAGTTTCAATAAATTTTTAATGGTATAGAACCATGTGAGAAAAGTTTTCCAGAAATAAAATGCAGTATTAGAAGATTAATTAAATGACATAGCTATTAACCACTTGAGGAGTTTGGAGATGAAGGACTTCATGAATGTAAACGGATGATAAAAATGTCATGATTGCGAATCAACATTTAATTTGTATGAAAATCTACTTTCTATACAAAGCCTGGAAGCACAGAGTGACCTTCCATAAAGAGCCTCTGCATGTGTATTTTGAGTGTTTAACATCATTCAGTGTTTTCAAATCTCTCTGTGACAATGAGCAAAGTCCTTTGGATAGCTCATAAGTGCTTCACAATCTGGTTCTAACTACTTCTCTAGACTCACTGCCTTAGGACTCTAACTTTTGTGCTATTTTGCCTTAAAATATGTTTCCATTCATGACCAATGAAATAAAATCATTGTACCCTATTAAATGTTTCACTTGAAACAAAATATCCCATAGATATAATATAATGAAAGAATGAGATACTTAAAACTATTTATATTGACAAACTTGTCCTAATTTCTAAACACTGGATTTAAAGGAAATTGTTGAAACTTGTGTTCTTTGTTGCTGGGAGACTTGCTTTTTGCTGAAACATAAGCAAATGTGAAACCATGCGCAACCTTGAATTTGTAAAGAAAAATTCAGTTCCATAAGGTACAGAAGGAGGCTAATGAAAGCTGCAACGAGGACTGTCGCAGTCATTTTTTTTATAGTTAAAGAAGCAAAATCTATTATGTTTATAGGAAGAATTTAACAGTGCCATAAAACGACAGAAAAGGTTATTTTCAGGCAAAGTCAGCTCTCATATTGGACAATAAATATAAATTAAAATAGGAAACAGCCTTAGTAATCAAGTGATGGTCTCTGCATATGAACTTGTTTTATTTCATATTAATGGTTTTCAGGAAGCTTTTGTTTTTTCTTTTTTACAGTCTTTGCAATCAGGATCAAAGTTTCTCCCCACATATTGTCTTTATTAATTAAATATCTTAAAATTCCCATTTCCAACCTTATTTGATGTATATAAAAATAATAACAATGTTCCTCAAAGTAAAGTAATTTTAATGTTTTGAATAATCAGATGAACATTAGAACTGCTCAACCATTTACTTGGCAATAGCGATCATACTGTTTTCATATTGCATTTATAAAAATGATATCTCTGGAGGATGAAGAACATGGCGACCTGAAGGGAGACAGCATTTCCTGAGGCTCCGGGTCTGCTTGGGAAAAATCCTGTGCATCCTCAATTTTCCAAGGTGCATCCAGGGGAATCTACATTTGAACTTCTAGTACTAGTTTGTGAAGCTTTTATAAGGAGCTGAGACTTGGAAGTTTCATGAGAAGAAAAAAAGGGGGGGGGGATTTTCCCCTTCCCACCAGGGACAGAGAAGGCTATCTGTGCAGCAGTTCCTGCCAGAAAAAGTTCTGTCTGCCCCGCCAGGAGAGCTGTGGTTCAGCTGTTTGCTTGGTGTTAGCAGAGCTATTATATGAGTGAAGAGATAGGGTTTTTTTTGTCTGTTCTGCCAGGAACAGTAACAGCTCCCTTCTGTTCTGAGGCTCGCTGGACACAATCCCAGACTGGCTGCAGGGGTGGGGTTGCAAGCAGCAGCAGCAGATCCAGTGGATCTGAGCAGAAACAGAAATTTCATCGCTAATCCCATCTTGTCCATAGCAAAGCAGACCCATGCCAAGCTCGCACTCTGTGGGGGGCGAGAGCTGTGCTGGGAGGCAGCCCCCTGGGGTACCTGTTGGCTGGCCACCATTAGGGAGTTCCATTACTCAGTTTTCGATCAGCTGCAGAGGCGGGGCTATGGAGCAACTGTCAGAGCGACAGGAAATAGGGGGATTCTGCCTGTTTAGCCAGGAACGGTGGCCAGCTCCCTTACGTTCTGCATGTTCAATGGTCACAATTCTGGGCGGCTATAGGGGCGGGGCTGCAAGCAGCAGCAGCCAGGACCACGGATGCGAGCAGAGCCACAGATACCGTTGCTGACCTGGTCTCATTCTTAACAAAAACAGTTATTGGCCAAGCTCACACATTGTGGGGAGCGATACTTGTACCAGGAGATGGCCCGCTGGGGGCCACAGACTGAGAGACATACATATTGAGGTCCCAGAGATGCCCTCATTGTCTATAGATCCAAGATTTCATTAAGAATTTCTTAATTTTTATTTTCTATTTTCTTTTAGTTTTTTAGCTTTTAAAATTTTTATTTCATTTTTTATTTTTTATTTTATCTTTTTTATTTTATTTTATTTTTTAACTTTTTTATTATACAGACTTTGTTTTTTTTTCCTCTCTCTCTCTTTCTTTCCCCTTTCTAGCTGTATGGTTAATACTGAAGTTAGTGGTGGTGGATGTAAATTTATTTGTGTGTATGCATTGGTGATTGGCTAAAACTCTTTCTAAGTCTTCTTAATCCCTACTGCTACCCCTGTAAGATTGTATCTCAACCAGGCAAAGGTTTCATGATAGCATGATAGACTCAGCCTCTGGAGAGTGAAGATAACCACGCCCCATACTAACCTCTTCCTCCCCTGTACTCTGATAATACCTAAATATAAGTATTTTTCTCTCACCCTCACCCAAAGTCTTTACCCTTCCTGAATCCCAATCCTATGTTTTCCTAAGTCCTAATAGAATAACCCACTCCCCCCTAATCCCTTATTCCTCTTTACTCGAAGGCTAGAGTGATTTTTTACCTACCCAACTCACATCCTTGAATTCTTGTCATCCCTTCTCCCCATTTTCTGAGAGACTCTGCTATATGAAGAAATAGACATGCTTCAAAATGGGCACTGGATGCTCTCATAATTCGCTGTGAGATCTCTCTCAAAGTAACCCATTACAATCAAACAAAGCCATAAGAAGCTCCAATTATACCACCAAAAGCAACTTTCTTGAAGTACAAGTCACCCTCTTGGACTCAGAAAATGAGGAAAAGGGGAAATAACTCACATCCTCAAACCCACAGCTCTCCACCAAAGGATCCCATGACTGGAGCCCTAGATGAAAACCAAAGGCATTGTGTCAGCATTATGATTAGTAATGCAATCAAAGAGCTGAGAGAAATAAGGAAAAAGTTCAGACAGTAATTTCAAGAGATGAGGGACAACTTCTACAGGGAAATAAGGGAACAGTTCCACGAGAGGAAAGATAAGCTATACAAAGATATAGAAATCCTGAAAAGAGATGTAGTGGAGCTATCAGGATTGAAAAACACGGTTAATCAAATCAAATCCTCTCTGGAAGAAACCAACACCAGAGCTTTCTCTACTGAAAACAGAACATCAGCTCTTGAAGAACGAGTATCGGACAATGAGGATCGGCTAAACAACATAGAATTCAAAGAAGATAAGCAGGATAAATAGCTTATATTACATAATAAGAACTTTTAAGTAATATTTGATAAGATGAGGCGTAATAATTTGAGAATCATTGGCTTGGAGGAAAACTCTGAACAGCAAACAAGAGGCTTAAAGAACCTTTTAAGCGAAATCATAAGTGAGAACTTCCCTCATTTTACTGTTGATCTGGAATATCACATCCAAGATGCTAACAGAACACCAAATAGACCTAATCAATTGAGAAACTCACCAAGACATATCATATACAAAATGAATAACAGAGAAATCAAGGAGAGAATTCTAAAAGCTGCTAGAAAAAAGCCCCAAATCACATTCAGAGGCAAACCAATTCGGATCACTATGGGTTTTTCAGAGCAGACAATGAAGGCTAGAAGAGCTTGGAACAATATCTTTCAAGTGTTACAAAATAACAACTTTCACCCAAAGATATTATACCCTGCAAAACTCAGCTTCAAATATGATGGGAAAATCAAATACTTCAATGATAAATTCAAGCTAGCAAGATACATAAACACAAATCCGCCTCTACAGAACATTCTCAAAGATGTTCTCCATTCAGAAGATGATGCCAACGATATGCTAGATCCTTAAACAAGGGTGAGTCAACTATCATACTAAACAAAAACAGACTTTCAAGATGATTCAAAACTCTGTAATTGATACAAAGTCTGTGAATCAGCCTCCCATATTTATTCTATCCTTGAATGTGAATGGTCTCAATGCCCCAATTAAAAGACACAGACTGGCCCATTGGATCAAAACACAAAATCCAACAATATGTTACCTGCAAGAGACACATTTGACACTCAAAAATAGACACAGGCTGAAGGTGAAAGGATGGCAAAATATCTACCAGGCCTGTGGCCCAAAAAAGCAAGCCAGTGTAGCGATTCTAATTTCTGACAAAAATAATTTCCAACTAAAATTAGTCAGAAAGGACAAAGAGGGTCACTTTATCATATTAAAAGGGACAGTCCATCAAGAAGATATAGCAATAATTAACATTTATGCCCCCAATTACAACCCCCCCAAATATATGGAAAAAGTCCTTAAGGACATTAATCCCCTCATAAATCTCAACACAATAATCCTGGGGGACTTCAACACACCATTATCAACTCTAGACAGATCATCAAAACAAAAAATCAATAAAGACATCTCCAATCTGATCTACTCTATTAATCAATCGGGCTTAACACACATTTATAGAATATTCCATCCTAAAACAGCTGAATTTACCTTCTTCTCAGCAGTGCATGGATCCTTCTCTAAAATAGACCACATTCAAGTTCACTGGGATAATATCAGAAAATATAAAAAAGTGGATATAATCCCATGTATTCTCTCAGATCACAATGTTATGATCTTAGCAATCAACAAGGAGAGAAACAACAGAAACTATTCAAATACTTGGAAATTTAATAATTACCTCTTAAATGAAGGATGGGTAAAAGAGGAAATGAGAACAGAAATAAGAAGTTTTTGGCATTGAATGAGAATGAGGAAACAACATACCGAAACCTCTGGGACAGTATGAAGGCTTTTATAAGAGGTAAATTTATAGCACTGAGTGCATACATCAAAAACCTAGAAAGAGATCAGATTAATAGTCTTATGCTTCAACTCAAACAACTATAAAAGGAGGTACAGTCCAAACCTAAATCTAACAGAAGACAGGAAATTACCAAAATCAGAGCTGAAATCAACGAAATTGAGAACAAAAAAACTATACAAACTATTAATAAAACTGAGTCGGTTCTTTGAAAGAGTCAACAAAATTGACAGACCTCTTGCCAACCTCACCAAAAGGATGAACAAAAGGAAGCAAATCAACAAAATCAGAGATGAAAATGGACTCATCCAAGATACAGAAGATTATCAGAACATATTAGGAAAACTTATACTCTGCCAAATTCGATAATCTGCAAGACACGGAAAGTTTCTTCGACACACACGACATCCCCTCTTTAACACAGGAGGACATTGAAAACCTCAACCAACCTATCACATAAAGTGAAATTGAAACAACAATCAAAGCTCTCCCCAAAAGCAAAAGTCCAGGTCCGGAAGGATATACAGCTAAATTCTACCAAGCCTTCACAGAAGAACTAACACCGATCGTCTACAAGCTCTTCCAGGAAATTGATAGAGTGGGATCACTCCCAAACACTTTCTATGAAGCAAACATAACACCGATTCCAAAGCCCAACAGAGACACATCAAGGAGAGAAAACTACAGATCAATTTCCCTGATGAACATTGATGCAAACATCCTTAATAAAATTTTACCTAATAGGATGCAGAAACACATTAAAAAGATAATACATATGAACAAGTGGGTTTCATTACAGGAAAACAAGGCTGGTTTAACATATCCAAATCAATAAATGTAATTTACCATATAAACAGAATTAAAATAAAAAATCATATAATCATCTCAATTGATGCAGAGAAGGCATTGATAAAATTCAACACCATTTTATGCTCAAAACTTTGGAAAAGATAGGGATCAAGGGAAGATACTTCAATTATGTCAGATCCATTTAAAACAGACCCATAGCCAACATTATCTTCAATGGAGAAAAACTGAAACATTTCCACTGAATTCAGGTACTAGACAAGGCTATTCGCTCTCCCCTCTCTTATTCGATATAGTCCTTGAAACCCTTGCCAGAGCTATCAGGAAAGACAAGGAAATCAAAGGTATTCGTATAGGAAAAGAGGAAGTTATTTCTATTCGCTGATGACATGATTCTATACCTAGATGACCCACTAACATCGGCCAGAAAACTCCTAGAGCTTATAAGTCTTTTCAGCAATGTAGCTGGCTATAAGAGCAACTCCAGCAAATCACAAGCGTTTCGTTACTCCAACAACAAATCCACAGAAGAATAAATCAGGAAATCTCTCCCATTCATCATCACTTCCAAAAAAATGAAATACTTGGGCATTAACCTTAAAAGGATGTTAAGAACCTCTACAAAGAAAACTATCAAACATTAAAAAAGGAAATTACAGAAGACCTGAGTAGATGGAAAAAGATTCCATGCTCATGGTTAGGCAGAATCAATATAATAAAGATGGCCATTCTACCCAAAGCCCTATACAGATTCAATGCAATCCCCATCAAGATACCTATGGCATTCTTCACAGATATAGAAAAAGCAATTCTCCATTTCATATGGAATAACAGAAGACCCAGACTAGCCAAAACAGTACCCTACAGGAAGGAAGAAGTAGGGAGTATCTCAATCCCTGACCTGAAATTATACTACAGAGCCGTAGTAGTAAAAACAACTTGGTATTGGTATCAAAACAGAACTGAAGATCAGTGGAACCGAATAGAAGATCCTGAGACAAAACTCCATATCTTTAACTGTTTGATATTTGATAAAGGGGGAAAAAGCATAGTCTGGAAGAAAGATAGCCTGTTCAACAAATGGTGTTGGACAAACTGGACAGGTATATATAGACAACTGAAGCTGGATCCTTATCTTTCACCCTGCACAAAAATTAAATCAAAATGGATCAAAGACCTGGATATTAAGCCAACAACTTTAAACTTACTAGAAAAAGAAGTAAGGTCATCACTACCCCATATAGGAGTTGGCCGCTACTTCCTTAACAAAACTCCCATGGCTAAGGCTGTAAAATCAAGAATAAATGAATGGGATGCAATTAAATTAAAAAGCTTTTGCACAGCTAAAGATCTAGTCAAGAGCATCAAGAGAGAACCTACAGAATGGGAGAAAACCTTTGCCTGCTACACCTTGGACAGAGGGCTAATATCCAGAATATACAGGGCTCTAAAGAAACTAAACTCCAAACTCACAAATAATCCAATCAATAAATGGGCTAAAGATCTCAAAAGGAACTTCTCTCCAGTAGAAGTTCAGAAAGCCTATAAATATATGAGAAAATGCTCTATGTCATTAGCTATAAGGGAAATGCAAATCAAAACTTCAATGAGATACCACCTCACTCCTGTTAGAATTGCAAAAATGAAAAATTCTAACAATAACAGATGCTGGAGGGGCTGTGGGAAAAGAGGAACACTGTCACACTGCTGGTGGGATTGCAAACTGATTTAGCCACTATGGAAAGCAGTATGGAGAATCCTCAAAAAATTAAGGATGGAATCACCTTACGACCCAGCTATCCCACTCCTGGATATTTTCCCAAAAGAGTTAGAATCAGTGTATTATAGTTATGTGGCTTCCTCAATGTTTATAGCAGCTCAATTTACTATAGCTAGATTATGGAATCAACCCAGATGCCCCTCACTCGACGAGTGGATACAAAAACTATGGTACGTATATACAATGGAATACTACTCGGCCATTAGAGAAGATGATATTATGGCTTTTGAAATCAAATGGATGGAGATGGAAGGCATTATGCTAAGTGAAGTATCCCAATCTCAGAGACTCAAAGGCCGAATGGTTTCTCTCATCTGTGGAAGCTAGAATACATGGGAAGCAGTAGGTTAAATGACTAACCTAACAGTAACTTCAAATTGTATGATTCTCAGCGTAATAGGGGATGGCTCCCTAGGATCCTTGGAGGCGTAGGGAGGGGGAGGGGTGGGGGAGGGTACTTGAAGAACTCCTGGAGTACTGGAGAATGGGAATATAGGGGAACCATCTCAGAAGCAGATGTTATTCCTCCACGAGACACCCATTTAATGCAAGAGTTCTTCTGGGGGAAACTGCAACAGGTGAAACCCAAGGTGGTCATCTATGTTTTGGCATTACTGCTAGATAACTACGTATATTTACATTGGTCATTGATAGTTTGATAATGTTTCCCTCTCATTTGTATCTCTATATACTTTTTTTTTAAGAGAGAAGGACAGTTAGAGAGAGACGAGACGGAGAGAATCAATTTTTATTGAGTTTTTCACATGGCTTTCGTTGCTCTGACGCTTAGTTGTGTATGTGGGTTACTGGGGTTTGAACCCGTGTACTTGCGCATGCCAGGCAAGCACTGTAACCACCAAGCTACTGCTCTAGACCCTCTCTATATACTCTTAATAAAAAAAAAAAAAAGAAATCTACATCTAAAAATTTTTTAAAATTATATCTCTGGATTATAAATTATACTTTTCCTCTATTTTTCCATAGAAGGAGGTAGACTATTAATTCTTTACAAAATCTATTCTAATTTTCTTCTTTGATAACGGTTCTTCAGTCTGATTTTACACATAAATTGCATATAAATTGCAGTTTCATTTATTAGTAATATTAGTAAATTAGTAAAAAGTAATATTAGTAAACAAAGTAACAATTATTTTACTTTAATAGGAACATTGAAAAGTTTTTTACTTAAAGGAAATTTGAATTTTGGAAAATGTCATGATGTACTTGTCATATTCTTACATTGGATTTGATTTGTTAAATTAAAATACAACAAATTGGAAAATAACTCAATATAATCTCTAGGGTGAGCAAATATCAATTTGTTTAAGAATTTACCCAAAACATCTCAGGAATATTTGGTATTTCTGTTATTTACATATACAACAATAAATTTTGAATTTTTGTTTTTATTTTATGGAAATTATATATATATATATTTAGTTAGTTAGTTAGTTATTTTAAAGAGAGAAGAACAGTGAGAGAGAGAGAGAGAGACAGAGAGAATCAATGTTTATTGAGTTTTTCACATGGCTTTTGTTGCTCTGACACTTAGTTATATACAGGGGTACTGGGGTCCGAATCTGTGTACTGGCGCATGCCGGGCAAGTGCCACAACCGTTGAGCCACTTCTCCAGCCCAGAAATTATATTTTTAAGTACATTAATTCTGTTAAAAATGAATATAAATATGTATTTAAATATAATAATGCTTAACAATAAAGGTTGCTAAATTTACATTTTTAAGTAAGTGGAAAAGGTCTACCGATATATGTAGCATATTATTTTTTGGAAAATTTGTAAATAATTGTGCTTGACTAATTTTGTAATAAATTGTGTAAGATATTGCATTTCCCACTCAAAATCAATATTCACATCTAGACTGCATGATCTATTTCAGACCTGTTGACCTTTCCATGATATTTACTTCTGAACCAGATGACAAGTAAATTCCAGTGTGTATTAGACTTAGTCCATCATCATGAGATGAAGGTCAAATGCCATTTTTTAGAATGCTAACACATTTGACCTACAGCAGTCAATCCATTCTCAGGTAATATTATTTGTTTAACTATTATTACTATTTTTATATGTCTGTATAGATGAAATGAGAGATATATGAAATAAATTTACCTTTATAATATAACTATTTTATAGAAGATCCAAAGGGATAAGTGATTGACAGATTCTTATGAGATAAGGACAAGAGTTGACAATGATCATATATGCCTTGTAGAACTTCAACTATAGGGTGCACAGTTGACCAATGTCTTAGTTGCTATGATTTGAATTCCACTGATGGTTTTCATGAGAAATATTTGCTAGCGGCTGCTTGCAATTAATAACTGAAAATAGAGATGCTAATGCAGGTGCTTTCCTAGATGAGAAGGAATTGCCTGGTATTTTCTATGCCTTAGAGACCACCTTACCATCTTGTGAAACCATTCCTAAATGACACAGTAATCACTTCAATGACATAGTAGTTTGGGTATTTTTGTTAAGTATTCCCTCCTTCTTGGATTCACAATATATTCTGGTCTTAAGGTTCTCTCCTGCTCTTACCTGACATCTTCCTCAATTCTCTCACTCAAGCGTTACCCCTAAAGATATTACTATTTGTGAAATCTCATATTGGTTTTTATATTGGAAGACTTGAAATAACAGAGGACATTAAGTGAGTTAACACTACAAGTATTCTATCTATTTTTTGTAAAATAAGTTCTAAATACAAATATTTAGAAAAAAGTTTTAAGGAAAATAGAAGAGAAAGTTTTAATGAGTTTTAATATAGAAATTTAATATCTACAAAAATGCATCTTTATATATTTCTGTAGTAAAATAGATATGAATAAATTGACTAGACAACACATATTTATTTCTGCATATCTTCCATATTAATGAAAGTCACTACCAGTTTTGCAGAGTTCTATTTCTTAATAAGCCCAGTCTTTGTCAAGATAATTGCTAATAATGTATTGGAGAGTACTACTTGTCATACTCTCCTAACACCAGTCAGAATGGCAAAGATGAAGAAAATAAACAACAATAGATGCTGGGGGGGCTGTGGAGAAATAGGCACACTAGCACACTGTTGGTGGAGCTGTAGACTGGTACAGCCCCTCTGGAAAGCAGTATGGAGAATCCTCAAAAAATTAGGGATGAGTCCACCATATGACCCTGCCATTCCACTCCTGGGTATATTTCCAGTACAGTGACACAGCAATATCGATGTTCATAGCAACACAATTTACTATTGCTAGGCTATGGAAACAACCCCGGTGTCCCTCACAGGAAGAATGGATCCAAAAACTGTGGTACATTTATACCATGGAATATTACACAGCAATTAGAAACAATGACATTGCAGCCTTCGAGGGTAAATGGATGGTTATGGAAGAGATCATGA